>CAHIKZ030003632.1:3257500-3285000 GCA_903632075.3 Acanthosepion pharaonis | reverse complement strand
AAACAGATTTGCAGATATTTCGTATATTAAACAGTAAATACACCAGAAGACTATTACACAACTAGTAAGTGTATCGAACGGACTAGCGCTGTTCCGCGAAGCCTTCTGCCCTACTAATCTTATAGTAGGCGGAAGAGTCTAACATAGATTCTTTAGAGGGAGGACACCACAACAGTTGGAAACCAGTCTAGGAGAAGGAAAACTGAATTCAAATCGGCATGGAGAGGGTTGGATTTCGTAAGAGTACTTTGCCCAAGACACTTCTGCTGTGACTACAGTGTATATCTTGACCCTATGAACCGAATGGGTTACGTGATCTCGAAAAACTGATGTCACGCACACACACAGAGACACAAACACAAACACACACACGTGTGTGTGTGTGTGTGCATATACTGGATGCGATGGATAAATTGTCGTCTAAATTGCTAAGAAATGAAAATAGTGCCGACATCTCATTTTAGCAGTTATATTTACCAAATATCTTGAAATAATAAAGAGTAAAAATTTACTCAATAAAATTGCCATTGGCTTCAACCACGGTCTCCAGCCGACTTCGAAATCTTCTGCAGCTCTTCTAGAGTGTCTCCTCCTTCCTTAAGTAGGTTAATGTTGCTATAATCCTTACCTTCAGTTCATCTTTTATGTTACAAGGAGTTTTCTTTGTCTCTCGCTCAAATGTGCCCCACGCATAATAATCAAGGGGTTTGCAGACAAGGCAGTTAGGTGGCCACATGTAAGGGGTGATGTTGGCGCAGAAATCGTTTGCTTGTGTGGCATTCTGCAGAGTTCTGTTGCCAGTCATAGTGACCACCAGCAGACACCTCTTGGCCGAAGGCATCATTCCTTCATCAAAGTAATTGATGCAGGCCGGGTATTGAGCCGGAGGCCCTGTGGGGATATGAATAGAGACATAACGTCGCCATCTCTAGAACTCTCCCAGTAGAGGGTTGGAATGAGTCAACATGTCCAGAGTTCTTTCTGCAATCAATATTGTTTTTTTACTGGCGAATATCATTTTTTACACATATATCACTATACCTAAAAATATATAGATCTATTGGCGATGATTTAATACATTTTTTGTCATGCATTCACTTATGTAATAAATAATAAATATTTGTTTCCGGAAATTACACGCCTTTTTCTAGGTACTTCCTTTCTACTTGTCCTCATCTCATATATATATATATATATATATATATATATATATATATATATATATATAATTTAAAAGAAAAACAGACCACTTTTAAGGCTCCATGATAATAATTTATTTCACCAGAGAATTTTATTTTTTCTGGATCCTCAGACTTTAATTTATATATATATATATATATATATATATATATATATATATATATGTGTGTGTGTGTGTGTGTGTGTGGATTTTGTACTGTTGCATAATGCTTCGAAAGGCTGTCGTAAACGTATTGACCATTCTAGTGCCGCATAGTATTATCAAAACTATCCATAATCTGTTAATATTGATTTCATACAATTTGCTAATTTTCCCTTCTCAAAGGCTAGGTCATTGAAAGGTATATTCTATATCTACAGCCTTATGTCTGTAGTCAAAGTCCTCGAAGACTTAATGATCTCTTTGGTTTCAGCAGATGTTTCCTAAATAAGATGTTTCCTTTTGTCGAATGTTTCGCAGCAATTTTATTATTGTTAAACTATAATTCATATATGCAATGAGCTGGAAATAAAATAAAAACTAAGGCGCGGTGTCTACCGGCAAAATCTCTGTAAGTCATATTGGTAACGGTACTTCAGTTGCGGAGAGAAGAGGTGGGTTCATGCCATTACCATGGGTATTTTCGTGCAAATGAATTAAACGAAACCGACTGGAATTCGAACTCGGTCCTCCGAATTTTTCATATATAACTTTTACGTATTTTTACAAATTTACATTGTTAATTTCAATTATTAAACGGATCGAATCAGTTAAGGCATAATTCATTATTTTGTGCTAGACCATTTCTCTTGCCATAATCTATCTTACATATTTATAAGTCTACCGTTCACGTTTGCTTTGAATATTGCTGCTACTAAGTGTCTGGTGCTGCTGCTATATATTTAGAGATTCTTGATAAAATCCAAAGAAGTATCTACAATGTTATTTTCCCTGACTTAGCATCTCGGCTTCAATCACTTTCCTACCGTCTTCATTTGGTTCCCTTGTGTCTTTTAAATAAATAATTTTTTTATGAATTTATGAGTCTTTTTTTTTTTAAATGAATTTAAGCATCTTACTAGACTGGCAGCTAGGTCTCATCATTTTACATTTAAAATGGCAGCTAGATGTAAGCATAAGTTCTATGCTAATAGTTTTTTCTATATCTGTCTACAAAGTCGTACATGTTTGATGAAGACCCCGATACAGGAACATTGAACATTTCAAACCTCATTAGGAATATGAAAGGATTGAGAGTCCCGATGTGTTGAATTTATTACTAGATTATACTCTGCGCATACACAAGCACAGATGTGAAGAGATTGTCTCTAATCATTTAAGTATACTTCAAACGAATCAAGTAACAGAAAACAGCGTTCCTGCCATCCTCACTGATGAGGGTATTGCTATGTCGATGACATTGTTATTCATAGTTTGGTTAGAGAATGATCTATTCAATATCCTTTACCGAGTGTCCCCGTAAATAAGATTCAATATAAACCTTTCCAGAACAGAAACTGTGATACGGAATTGGATTGAAATCATTGATGGCCTTTAACATACACCTATTCAAGATGTGGGATTAGAAAATATTAAACGCTTCAAATACCTCGTTGCATGGATCATGTATAACAAATTTACTATAGCAAATAAAGAAAGTGAATATGGAATAGGCCTGACTAGTAAGTAGTTTCGCCATCACCCCATGTTACTACAACATCAAGCTACAGCATTAACCTAAAAATTCAATCTCTGTTCTAAAATAACGCAAGCCCTTTCGGGATTGCATTAACTGACAGTTGTATAAAACCAAAATCAATTGGAAAAATGGCTTCGAGTAAATTAAGCCTGTAGGTCTTAACGACAGAACCACGGGGAATGGCGCAACAAAATCCCAAGTAAGGAACTATCACAGAAACTATCAAAGAATTTCAAAGGCATCAACAACTAAAATAGAGCATGTAAATCAATATCTGTCTATATTTCTATGATGAGGTATTATGTACACTATTTACATTATTTAGACTACTGTCCTCATCTTTGTCACCATATTTATTACAACGTTTTGACCATTCAGTATCCGTCTATATTTCTGAGATGAGGTATTATGTACACTATTTACATTATTCAGACTATTAGATGTAACAGAGTCTATCTTCTTTAATGACTTCAAAGTACTTTGATTAAAAACATGTTGAATTAATGCAATTACTGATATAACAGAAGTCGTTTGTGTTTATTCGATCGAAGTTAGCCGAGGACATTTCGTCAGTGTGCTACCAGGAATGTAAAAGAGGATACATTTAGAAAACAGTTGTTAAGTTTGAAAAAATTGCTTGAAAGATCAACGAAAAATAAGAAAGGAAGCGGTAAAAATCGCCATTTTTCGCTATTTACGCGGATTTTCACTATATGGGTGAACTCAGTTATCAGGTTAAATGACAGTTAAACAATCAACTTATTGTTGGCTACAATTGAGTGAAGTTTATGTTAGATTGATTGACAAATAAGGGTGTTTCTAGTTTAAAATTTGTGATGAAATCGATTTGTGTTGAATTCGATTTCTTGGTTTTTCGCGGTTTTTCACTAAAAGCAGTGGCGTAGAAATAAAAATGAGGTATTGTTGAATTCGTCATGATGTAAGTAACCTACATACCGAGTTTGAACTAATTCGGAGGAAAAAGGTTGAATTTAACGATTATTGATCGGATATTTCGAATATTGATTTAAAAAGAAAATAAAGTACCTATCTCTTAAATTGTACAATGTATGTGCTAAGTTTGGTCAAAATCAGTTTGATCGATCTCAAGTGACAAGGTATCACACAGGCAGACAGAGAGGCACACGCTTCCTCTGTTTTATATATATAGATTAAAATTACTTATATAATTCTACTAGTTATTTTGTAGGTAGGCTTAAACTATTGCGCAATACTGTTTATAAATTTTGCATATAGGATGCCACTTATAACGATATACACTTGTACATAAAACGTTTTATAATTGTCGGCAGCAGATTTGCCTGTACACAGTGTTTTGATCATCTCATACCTGAAAAAAAAATGAATCACATTCAATAAAGCCGCTTATAGGTGCCGCTTAGTAAGTGTCACAGAGTGCACCGCTCATAAACACATCACTGAAACTCGACAACAAGGTTCAGCGAACAGAGGGAAAAATGATTTGTTCTGTTCGTTTCTATAAGCGACAACAAACCGCTCTAGGCTGAATGCATTCGGTTTCTGTCCTTAGATACGTCAAGTAAACCATTCGCAGCAGCTATGAAAAAAAAATGCAAGAAAACGTAGATATAGTGTTGGCGGGGAAGAGAGCGCTTCATAACGAATTTGAATGACTGACTAAATAAACGGCGAAAAGTAAGCAGGCAATCACTGACTAGAGATGGATAAAATAAGATAGAAAAGAAAAATAGCGACAGGCTGTTTGGTGCTGTCTCTTGTTCACTTGGTATAAAGTGCGAATAGAACCGTCTACACGCGTAAGACAAATAAGATGTGGTTTCAAGAAATTTGTATTCATGGTCATGCTTCTTGTGATACCATTTAGAAAGATAAATGTCCTGGAGATTTTTTTTCTTCTCTTTTCATTGTGACCTGAAGTGATGGAGTAGGTGATAGATAGAGTTGGAAGGGAACAGACATGAAAGTGGTGAAGAAAAGTTTTCGGCTGGAGAGAAAATACGCCGTGCACATGTAAATCAAAATATAAAGGCATAGATAGCTAACGCGACTGGAAGAAATTAAGATTGATAGAGAGAAGTTGAGACATTAAGACGGACAGATTAGTTGATGTCGAGGTGGATACAATCAGATTACAAGGGATCAGGTGAGATTAAGAAGGATGGATAGACAGAAATATAGACCAGAATTTGAGAAAGATACGTTGAAATATGAAAACAAAAGTAAATCGTTAGATCATGACAGAATACGACAGATACAGAGATATCCACAGGCTTTTAAATGCACGGTGATTTCCGTGGTTCTGTACATACGAAAATACATGCATGCACATGTATATATATATATATATATATATATATATATATATATTTTTGCACACACACATACACACACACACACATATATATATATATATATGTATTTATATATATGTTGTATGTCTGTGTATGCGAGTGTGCTGAGAAAATTCAATGACAGACTAGAAGATATACAAGAAAAGGATTAATGACATATACATGTTAAGAGATTTAGAGTTAAGAATTGCATATATATATATATATATATGTATATATATATATATATATATATATATATATTGTTATACACAGACAGACAGAATGTTTCGCTGTATCACAGATCATCACTGTGCTAGACGTCCGGCTGCATATATTTAGCTAGGATCGAATTCCTACTGAATTGGCGTCAGTCAGGCATATATATATATATATATATATATATATATATATATATATATATATATATATATAATACAGGTAATAGATCCGTTGGTATATAATCCAGGTGGATCCTACTAATAAAACTAATTCACAAAAGGGATCAATGTATTTATTATAACAGAGAGCATATATAATACAGCAAAACATCCCAAATAACCCAACGTGTGTATAAACTATTTTAGTGCAACCTTGCGCCAGTCCCCTGCAGCCCTGGACTGAATTCGTCTCGGAATCGGGGGTTTGGAATTAAATTTAAATAGCAGTCAACGAAAAGGCACAAGCCTAGCCAAAAAGACGCCTCATCTAGATAAAGAGACAAAGTTAATGATAAGGGTAAGGCGTGAGTTACTTCTCTAACGGGGAAGATGCCGCTGGAATCAACCGAACCAAGGTTGGAGTTATATGAAGAGTGAGGTAGTGTTAAAATGAAACTAAATGAGGAGCCCGAATGAAATACCTCACTCTTCATATAACTTTATTTTATGCTATATATATATATATATATATATATATATATATATATATATATATAGCCAATCCCTATTGCAGATGTCTGTGTTGTGGTTTATACTGCAACTAGGCTGAGTAAACCTTAGTTATAGGAAAGAGCGTGTTATCTGACGGCGATCAACAATTTGAACAAGGCCAATACACTCGAACCTTCGGCCACAATGACTTGGGACTTCGTGCTAGCACGGCTATCGACAGTCCCCAAGGGTTCTGTTTACCCAATTTCACTCGCAAGGCGTGGGTCAACCCGTGGTATGTTTGATGCACTTCATATATATATATATATATATATATATATATATATATATATATATATATATATAGTGACACGCATAAGTATTGGATACATGTTATTTTCTGTTATAACTCTAGTTTATGTTTCATTTTTGCCTGATATTTGTTAAGTAATATCTCGTAAAGTTGTTTTAGTTGTATGTGGAAGGAAAATTAAAAACTCATGGTTGAATCCATTTTTTTTATCAAAGTTCAAAATTACCCCATGCAAAAGTATTGCATACAAGACACTTTTTTCAAATTTCCAATCGAAACTTTGTATTTTAAAAGACTTTATATATATATATATATATATATATGTGTGTGTGTGTGTGTGTGTGTGTGTGTGTGTGTGTAAGTTTTGTGGGGTTTCCCATTGCAATTTTTAAGCTTCTACAAAATCTATTTTGCAACATGTACTCTTGCGTTGTCGTTGTGGAAAGTAACACCTCGATTTGTCAAAATCGCCATTTTTCTGGAATACCTTACTGAGATTGATGTCTTCTCAAAATTTCTTTATACTTATTGTCTCACCTGCCGAATGAAACTCAGTGAATTATTCTTCTGCAATATATGCAAACGGGCAACAACTGCTTCATTAGATACAAGACCGCTGTAGCCACGGGTTCTGCACATTCAAAAACTTTTTTCCACTTTCTTTTCATCTGTCCAGGAACGGCTCCATTTCATGGTATAAAAACAAAGAAATCACTACAGAAACACGATCGAGCTCGTTCAGTTCGTCAAAGATTGTGGTATCCAGGTGTCGATTTTGGAAAGGAGCCTATATCTGTTCAAATGGGGAAAGGTTGATGACATACCGATTCTTAAACTTAGCAATCTCTTTCTTTTATTTACTACGGTAGTAATCTGAGCGTTTTCATCGAAGTCGGAAGGTCGTACTGAGCATGGTTGACTTTTTTAGCTTAAAAACACCCTGACGAAATCTGCCAAAACACTTTTTGACCGTCCGAAGAGCTGGAGTATAATCCAAATAAACCTTCTGACAGCTTATTCCTTTCCGAAATTAATAGAGCATAATATGGCGAAAGTGCAATCTTTCATCCTCCATCTTTAAGGCATTCATTTGTGAGCAAAACTGTATCATTAATCAAAGTCTGACTCACAACTGAATGATGCAAGGTTTCAATCTAGAACACAATAGAAATCAACACCAAGACAAACACAGTGTCACGTGGCTGTCCTTTTATATTAATAATAGAAACACGATACGAACTTTTGCAATGATCTCATAATTAAAAAATAGATAGTGGCATGCAAAACATTTACCGACTTAGATCAACTAATTACTTTTGTTAATTATACCTGCAAATCTACGTTGATTAGCAGCATGCATTTCTGAGTACATTTTATATTTTTGAATGTCAGAAAACAAGTTACTAAACTTTCGCTTATGCTGTCTGGTGAATGAAAGAGCATTTTAAGCATTCTGATGCTTAAAAGAATTAATGTAAAAATATTGAGTCACTAACAAAGATTTAAACTTTCAGCCCTTTTTATTCCGTCAAAAATCACATTATTTTTGCAAACAATTAACAATTATTATTAAAAAAATAAAATGACGTCAAAGTAAGTAGTTAGTAATTTAGTGTTTCTTTTTGCTCAAATAATTGTCACAATTCCGTATGACATTGAATGAAACAATGTCCAGATTTTCTCATTGGGACTTTTTCTCATTCTTTTTGGCAATAATCCCCCAAAACCTGTGGGTATTGCGTGGTTTCAGGTGGATTACTTATATCTTCAGCTCCTGCCATAATAGTTCAATTATATTGATATCAGAATTGTTTCTGGTCAAAATTCTAAAAAATTTAACTTCTTCATACATGAGAAAACAGTTTGTCTGTATCTCTGAGATGCCGTATTATGATTACTTGCATTATTTACATTCGGACTGTTATCGTCATCTTCATTGCCATATTCACAACTTTCCACCCGATGTACGCTCCGGCTTTTTTCAGGGTATGGAATTTCGGATTAAACCCTGTCCACATATGGCTATGGGATAAAGAATTAGGTTAGATCCAGTGACTAGACCAAGAGTTGTAAGAAACCATGTTAATATTTTATTACAATAACTTGCTACCTTACATTCATGTCAGTAAGATAAACAATTTCTACTAATTTCATATTTTTCATGACCGTTATTCAGTTTCAAGCGGGGCGTCTTCTATTAAATGGCACCTACGAAAATGAAATGTCTTATTTCCCAATATTCAATTTTTGCAGCAGACACTACTGACGAAAATATGTTGCTAAAGTATCTTAACTCCATAATAAAATAAAGTTTTATCATCATTTTATTAATTACATAAAAGTGTTTTTCCCGCCTATATAGCTAGATCGATAAATATAAACAGACTGAGATAGATAGATAACAAAAAGAGGCAGATATATAGTTAGATATTGAACAAAGTGAGATAGATATTGAACAGAGGACAAAGATAACAAAAAAGCCAGCTATTTATATATATATATATATATATATATATATAGAGAGAGAGAGAGAGAGATAATGAACAGTGTACTAGATAGATAGATATTGAACATATATATATATATATATATATATATATATATATATATATATATATATATATATATATAAATTTAACAGAAAAACAGACCACTTTTTATTTCACCAGAGCCCTTTTAAAGGACGCCGGATCATCAGATAGTAATTCCAAAAATGAATTACCCATACGGATTACCAAGTTCTTCATAACTTAACTATATATAAATATATATATTTATATATATATATATAGAGAGAGAGAGAACGAGAAAAAGTAAGACAGTGTGAGAGAGATAAATAAATATTGAATAGAGGAGATAGATAGATAGATAGATAGATAGATAGATAGATAGATATTGAACAGTGAGCTAGATAGATAAACATATATATATATATATATATATATATATATATATATATATATATGTGTGTGTATATATATATATAGAGAGAGAATGTGTGTGTGAGAGAGTGTGAGAGATAGATATTGAACAGTGAGCTAGATAGATAAACATATGTATGTATATATATATATATATATATATAGAGAGAGAGAGAGAGAGTGTGTGTGTGTGTGTGTGTGTGAGAGAGAGAGTGTGAGAGAGATAGATATTGAACAGAGTGAGATAGTCAGATATTTAGCTGGTCTTCTTCTCTAAGCGATTTGACACCCATTCAGTCATGCAGGTTACAGTTCCAACCATAGCTTATAAAATATATTGTTTACGTCATTAATATCAGTTGAATCTTCTTGACGTGAGTAATATTTATGTTACTAAGAATCACTTTACCAGAAACAAAGAAGCGGTTTTTATATAGATCGAACTCAGCCAGAATTTGATGACTTCACTCTGCTGAATCGCCAGTTTCAAGTTGTCTAAAAATGATAAATTTGTTTCTGATTTCAGGATATATCTGGAAACTTGTATATGCAAATAACTGTCACCTAATCCGTGTGGTATTTATTTAGACATCAATTCGAAAGCAAACTGATGCAGACTGTTTATTGGAACGATCACTTAAGTCTAAAAAAATGGGTATATATTCTTTAGGTTTTATTTATTTATTGGATGCTTCAGTACTTGCAAGTACACAACTTTATCAGTTTCAATGAAACTCCCTGTTTTAATGTCTATTCATCTCAAGTGTCAGAGCGCAATATAGAAACGATTTCTAAATACACTCTGCTGCAAATTAATTCAAACAACTGCTTTAGTTTCCTTTCTTTCATCATACAGTCAGTTTTAGACTCACTGGTGTAACCGATTTCTATTTTTACTCAGATTAGGTCGTTTGCAGTGGTGTTCACTAATAAGAATCTATTTTCGGGGTGAATGATGAAAATTGTTTGGCCTTGAAAAATATTGCATCAGATTTTTATCACACCCAGATACTATTGTCTCGACTGTCGATTACTTGTCCTACGAAATTGTAACGCTGTACAAATACACTAGTAAGCCTTACCAGTAAGCAATTTAAAGTACTATAGAATAGCACGGAGTCTTTCCAATCGAGAATCTTTGGTCAATCTGTAAGTAACGACTTCGTTGAATAGACATATGAAGTGCTAACATGTGCACTGGCCCAGGTTTCATTGGGAAAATACGAAAAAAAGTTAAAAAAATAACGGAATTATTCGTTTTGTTTCAATTAATTTGCGCAACGGCTTATGTTGTAAAATTGGCTGTTTAAAGTACATAACGTTTTCTGCCATAATTTATCTTTACAAGAGTCTGAATAAAAAGAAAATAATAGAGTATGACTGGCGATGCTTAAACCTCACTTAGCGGCCTTCATAGACTTCGAAATCATTTTCTTCTCCGCTCTGCATTCTTACAGAGGCAACGTTACAAGCCTCTCGATTCTCTATCGCTATACCCCCTCCTTAAAATCTTCAGATGTATGGCATTTTTCAGTTCCACCAGCTCAGCCCTTTACA
Source organism: Acanthosepion pharaonis (assembly GCA_903632075.3). Classification (NCBI taxonomy): domain Eukaryota; kingdom Metazoa; phylum Mollusca; class Cephalopoda; order Sepiida; family Sepiidae; genus Acanthosepion; species Acanthosepion pharaonis. Next base: position 3,274,125 of record CAHIKZ030003632.1, on the reverse strand, counting down.
GTTAGAAGACGTCAAAGATCAGTCGTTATCTATCCACCTTATCCTCATATCCTTTATTTCTTCCAACCCCCTATTTCATTCATACAGCACAACTCATTCATCATAGCCATTTTAAAAGTTACACTCTAACATAAATGGCTGTTAATAATTATATTATACAAACTTTGGTGTGTAAATAGCTGAGATTTGTTTAATCGAGATTTAAACGTATGAGGCACACAGTGCGGAACACTCCCACTAGCTAACCATCACTCCTTATTGGCTTGAAATGCTAACTTCGCACACAATTTACTAGTGTTTTAAGTATCAAAGTAAGGATGCTTGTCTCCGTTGGTAGTTGCAAATTAAAAGAAAAACTTGTAGTTCCAACGAATAAGCCTATGTTCTTACTTTGGAAAACGTCATCAACTCGGTTTTTCTCCTTCATTTGAAGTGTTAAGCAGTTCTAGTTTCTTTGCACTGTTTTTACTCAAATTAAAGGAATGACCAAGACTAGCAATAGCTAGTCGAAATATTTCCATGGCATAAATCATTCGATGGGACTACAAGTTTTTCTTTTAATTTTAAGTAGTTAGATTAAATCCCAGTTAAGAAAAATCAGTAACTGAATAATTCTGTAGGAACAATGCTCCTGGGTGTAGACGATTTTCTTGATGCAAAGTTTTACCTACCCATCTAATTAATCTATTCAAAATTAGTTCTTCATTAAACTTCTCATTAAGCAAGGAGAAAGAAAAGTAAAAGAGTTATCATTACCTTAGACGGTAAATCGAAAACAATTTTACCGGGTGTAGCGGAACATCAAATTTGAACCAAACGCTTTCAGTAATAATGATAATGTACCGTGTTTGACGGCATAAAAAGACGCACGGGTGTAAAAGACGCACCTCAATTCCAGCAGGGAAAAATCAAGAAAACATTAATAATTAGTAAAATTAGTAAAATTATAAGTAAATGGTACGGCTTAGGCTAAATTTATGAGGTATTATTTTGGTTAAACAAGCCATGATTACAATTAAACGAAAAATAATAGGAAAAAAGAACACGACCCTATAAAAACTTTATTATATCCTTTATAGGATCTGTACAACCTGCGTCTTATTAGAATACTTAGGATATAAAAAATCTGATTGCATTTATACCAATGCAACCGGAAGTTATCGCAAGAAAAATATTAAAGAAACAAATATATTTTACAAATATATAATTTCAATTTATAATCTTAGTGAAACAAAGTACTAATATTAAACAGGATGAAATTAGCATATTGAATATTATCAATGATAACTCTTTTAATCTGCATAATAGTAATAACAATGGGTATATGCATGTTACTCTAAAGTCTAAGCTAGGAGTTGCCAGGTAGCTAATTTCGGCCAACTATCGCGAATTTTAAACCTACATATATCATATAAGACGCAGTGGAATTTTAAAAGATATTTTTAGTAAAATAAAGTGAGCCTTATATGCCGTCAAATACGGTATATCAAGTCTTAAAGACATCCGTTTACAAGCAAGCGTAGCTTTTAGTTCTGTGTATAGTATTAGCCTGTAATATGAATATGTACAAATATTGATATACGACGTCTGATCAAAAAGTATTGGGACTGGAGCTATAAAAAGATAACTGCAACATATAGCAGTTAATCTCCGTTGAAGTAATCTCCTTCTGAAGCCTTGTTTCCATTGATGGAAAAATTCCTGGAACTCACTTTTGGGGATAGCGAGCAGATGTCTCATTGCCTTCTATTGGGTTTCCTCGATGTCTTGAAATCTTGTCCCTTGGCCAAAAACCGCTGCAAAAGTTATGGCCACTGATGCGGTGTGCCGAGACGACCAAACTCTACAAACTTTGCTTCCAACCATTGCTATAAACAAAGGAAGTGATTGAGAATATAATACCTTAGTGTGCATGCACGACAGAATTCAATGTCAATCCGTTACCATATCAATAGTCTCAATAAAACTACGTATTATTAATATATATGTATATATATTTTTTTCGTTAATTTTTCCCCCTATCGTAGTCGCTTTGTAATCCTTTAATTCTTAGATTAACCAATTTTAAATACCCGAGTATTACAAACTTGCAGATCATGTATTATTACTGGAAGTTAGATTTCTCAGTGTGCGTTCTGGTCCGGAACTGTTCACTCTTGAGTCTCCATTTCTTTAAGCAGCTTTTTATTTTCTCCCATGAAGCCCAAATACCGCAGGCAAAATGTTGCTAACTTCTCTCTCCTACATCGACATGCTTTAGCTTCACCTGTCCAGGACTTCACAGCTAGGATAGGCACATACACAGTGACGACTGATCATCATTTCATCTGTAGTTCATTCGCAAATAGGAAGATCCACTCAGACGGCTTCTTCACCAGAACTATTACATTGTGAAGCACAATTCCCAACTGATCACTACGATCTTAACAACTTAAAATCTATGGTCAACTATTATCTATTCTACATATTCTCATAATATAGACTTCTTAATTCCTCTTACAAACGTTCAACTTCATTTAATAACTATCTACCTGAGTTACTCTTGAGCCTTGTATTGGGTGAATAATAATAATATAATTTTTATTTTTTTGATATTTAGTCTGATGAAAATACGTTGTGACAAACGTGTTCTCTCACTGACAGGCTCTATTTATCCATTTTAAAATAAGTGTCGGAAAATATTCTTCAGAATAACAAAATTAAAAAACAAGCATTTCGAGTGAATAATAGCATTAAATTGGCTGGCGCGTTGACAAGAAAAATATGCCACCAATTGATGAAATGCAAACTTGTCTTTCCTGTGATAATTAGTCCATATCTTGAAAATAGATCCCCCCCCCCGAAAGGTACCGACCTTTACTGTGTCGGGTTAATAGGTTTGTAATTAGATATTATTTTGTTTTCTACTACGGAGACAGCAGCATTTGTATTGACAGTAACATAATTACTCAGTACAGTACAATTTTTTAGCTGGCCAAATAAGCACAACTTTAATCCGAAGCTCCTATTTATTTATTAATTTTATATTAATTGAACACAAAGTCAAAGGTGGAGAAGACAACCCCCCAAAAAAAACTATATGATCTGAACTTGAAGGGCTATGGAAGACACTTCTGTAATGATTTTGCTATTATTTTCTCATCATGAGTATACATAGAATGCATTAACTTTAACAAAGCCCAGCGCGATCAATTCCTAACGGATGAAACGCGTCAATAGATAGATAATAGTACCACATAAGTATAAATGTTTGTCTTTTTTATATTATTTTCATTTCCTCCTTTTATATTTGTGGAATTGTATATGTATTTGTAAATGTGTTTATGCTATATATATATATATATATATATATATATATATATATATATGTATATGTATGTATATATATATATATATATATATATATATATGTATGTATATATATATATATATATATATATATATATATGTATGTATATATATATATATATATATATATATATATATGTATATATATACATATATATATATATATATATATGTATATATATATATATATATATATATATATATATATATATATTTATATATGAAAAGTGTGTATATATATATATATGGATGAGTTTGTGGGCAGTCTCACAACTCACATCAACCAACTACATATATATGTATAAATATGTTTCTGTTTCATGCTAGATGCAATCGTCAGGCCTGTCTGTTGCATATAGCATGAAACAGACTGTCGGCTCTGTGTTGACTTCTATGTTCTTTTTATATTTACACACAATCTATCTCTTAAGAGTATATTTCTTCATATATATATATATATATATATATATATATATATATATATATATATATATACATACATGTCTATATATATAATTACATATATTTATATATAATTATATATATTTATATATAATTATATTTATATATATATATTTATATTTATATATTTATATTTATATTTATATATATATATCTATCTATATTTAGATTTATAATTATATTTATATATTTTTATATTCGAGAATTTTCATATATTAGATATTTTATTTTATGTCATATATTCAATCATTTTATTTCTTTTATTTTCAATTAGTCAATTTATTGTCCATAATTTTCTCTTCCTTTTATAAACGTATATATGTTTATATATGTATGTGTGTATACGTATATGTATATTTGTAGTTATATATGTGTATATGTAGGTGTGCATATATATATATATATATATATATATATATATATATATATATATATATATGTGTGTCTCAGTTTGTGTACGTATATACATTAATATAATTCCACCACTATTATGAATGGCTGACGGCTCTAACACCCTGAAAATAGATTTTCTAGGTCAGACAACTCGACTTCCTCTAACGTTTTTCCTGTTATTATTATTTTTTTTTTTTTTTGTCTGAATAATTTTAACTATTGTTTGTAAATTTATACCATTTACATGTTCTGTTTGATGAGGGCTTACTGGTAGAAATAAATCATCATTTATTACCGTATTTTGTGTGATGCGTGAAGCTTTTCTTTATATATATATATATATATATATATATATATATATATATATATAAATTCAGGAAAGAAATGAGTTGCTCATAAAAGAGTTTGTCCAAAAATGACCTACTGATAAAAAAGTGCTCTCTGCCATTAGAAATCGCAGAGCTTTGATATTAATTAAAAAACCAGGTAGACAGTGACTGGCCACGACTATAAGTTTCCTGTTTGCACACAAACCTCAGGTAGCCAGAGACTGTAGTACCGTTTGTATATAGTGTACTCACATTACTATTACTTGTAACTTGTACTCACATTACTACTACTTGTAACTTGTACTCACATTACTACTACTTGTAACTTGTACTCACATTACTACTACTTGTAACTTGTACTCACATTACTACTACTTGTAACTATTTTTATATCTAACCTGAATCATTACATACCAATTATTTGCAAATTTTGACTCAGGAGGGGTAAAATTGTTCAGGAACAGAGAGCTTAAAGGGTTAATGCTCCGCTTAACTTCTGGAAGGCATCTTTGGTTATCCCAATGCGCTTTCGTATTTCCGTGTTGCTCATTCTATTTTCTGTTAAAATACTTCCCAGATATTTAAATGTTTGTACTTGTTTGATTAGGGCATCTCCGATTTGCCTGTTGGGATGTCCCTTTTGCTAACAAACATACATTCTGCCTTCTTGCATTTGATGTTTAGTACTTTTATCTCACTGTTTTTTCAGTAATTTCTGTAGAAGTTCTTGGTGTTTTCAGAGAAGCACACTTCTAGAAACACAGACGAAATCAATACGAATAGAAATGCATGCAAAAATTCTTTTTGAGTTGGTTTTGTGAAATAAAGTTACCAACAACACAAGACGGCAAAAAAAAAATGAAGTTGTAGGCAATCATTTGAAAAACACACGGAAATTATGAGCGATTTGGCTTTCCTTCAGACATGTGTTAAAATTATATATATATATATATATATATATATATATATAGATAATATTAGTGGTAAATATACACATACATATGCACAATATATAGATATATATACATAGGTGCATACACATACATGTATATTTTTTTAATAAAAAATTAAGAGAGGATAGAATCCAGGTAGAACTCAATGTCCAGGACGGAGTAAGGATATAATAAAAAGGCTTAAACACTAATATTCCATGGTCATAATTTATTCCATTGGAATCGTAAATACGAACCAATTCATCAGATCTACAAATTCAAAAAGAAAACAGAAAGGAACAACTCCGGAAATAAAAATAGAATTTGGAGAGAGTGTAAGTATGAGAGTGTGGGGCGAATGTTAGTGTTAAAGAGAGGGGTAATAGACGGAGAAGGTGGGAGACTAAAACTTAACAGAGAGGGTTTTTTCTAACTAGAGGTGAGTGGAAGGGGAAAATATGAATGTTGTCGGATGTCTAATACATTAAGGATACATTTCGTGGTGACATACACACACCATAGACGATTTAATGTTAAAGATCAGAATAAGAGGGAGGGAAAGACGAGGTGGGGGAGAGAGAGATGGGGCGGGTGAAAGTAAAATTGAAGGACATTTACTGAAAGGACTGCTGTGCAATTGAGAAAATTTGACAAATTTAATATCGACTACAGGTTACAAATCAAATATAAACATATAAAAAATAAATATAACGATAATCTAATCTAGCAGGGACCTATATTTTTATGTTCAAAAACACATGCGAATCCACACATACAAAATAACATATACACGTATATACATACACATAGGCGTGTATCAACATACACACATACATATACCCATATATATATATATATATATATATATATATATATATATATATATATATATATATATATATATATATATATATATATTATATTACAGAGGCAGAAGGGAAGTGTTTGAAGTCGTTGCTATAGAAAAAGAAGATCAAATACATCCAAACGTTCTTCCATGTATTTTCAGGAGTTGGGACGATTCTGACTCTCCACAGCTTTTCTAAATTTTGACCTTTTGCCATTGTCTTCGTGGACCTTTTTTCTGCTATCCATTTACTCAGATGCCGTGGTTTCGCGTCTTTCCTGGATTTTCTTGATTCAAGATGCCCTGCACTTGCTGAATTATCCAAGCTTTTCTCATTCTTCTTCTTTTATGTACCTTCAGGACGTAGGAGATCATGGCCCTCTACGACTACCTGTCCCTCTTAATAAGTTGTGTCTTTTTGCTATTTCTCCCAATCTTTGCTATACATTTGCTCAAGCCTATTAATTATCCCACGCCTTAAATTCCTCCATCCATTTTCCCCTTCTCCAGTGAGTATCATATTTTTTTCAAGCCCTTTTTACTCATTACGTGACCCAAGAATTTCAACTGTCTCTTCCTTGTGGTAAGTATGAGTTTCCTAAAATTTCACCTCTGTCTTTCCCACTGCTAGAAGTTTTGCTGTAGATCCTATTCTCTTAAAAAAAAAACTCCGTTTCTCAAATGCTTTGTCCATTGTATTTTCACTATCCGTCGATAGAGCCGCATCCGTCGAGGAAATTGTTCAGTACTTTCATTTCTTTTTTAATCATAACGGCAATAAAGTCACATAGACGGAAGGGGATAATGAGTGTTTAGGAATATGAGAGAAAAAAAAAGTAACTATTAAGGAGAGAAAACAATAACAGAACAAGAAATAAGAAAACAGAAGATAACGATTGACATTCCAATTAAATTTTTGAAGCTCAAATTTGACTGGGAAGCAAGAAGCCGGAAAAGAGTTCTACAAGCGAGAAATGCGATAGACAAAAAAAACTTATAGAAAATTAAATATTACATAAAAATCTCACACCCCTTTCTTTGGTTCTAACGACATTTTCCGGTCCGTTAATATTTTTCTCGGTTTCTGAAAGACATATTTCTCTATTCTTATGCATTTCAAGATTTCTGTGCGAAACTTTCCGTGAATGTATGACATATAGAGCTAAATTTCTGCATCTGCTTGTTTTTTTACGCGCCGATATGTAGATCACACTTTAGGCTATCTCCTGTTGGCAACCATATATTATGTCTTTTTATAGTTAGTTGTTAGTACGTCTGATTTTCCTCGACTAATTTGTAGTCATTACCATAGTTTTATTTTGATTAGCACAGTGTTATCAACTTAGTGTTCGTTGTAAAGGCAATGTATGTAGATAGCAAATAAACAAGCCAATACAAAAGGGAAAAAAGTTATAAAAAAGAAAGAACCAAGAACATGTACGTTAGCCGAAAATAATCGTCCAGCATGCAAGTCCAAAGCCCAAAGAAAAAAAAACCGATGCGAGTACCCAAAACAACTAAATAAAGTGCTCAATACAGTGAGTAGAGCAGACCTAGTTAAACCTAGAGATCCAGACAAATCTACCAAGGTTTCACCTAAGGGATCTTATATATATATATATATATATATATATATATATATATATATATATATATATATATATATATATATATATATATATATATATATATATATATATATATATATATATATATATATATATATATTTTATGACTACTTGCGTTATTTACATTAGTAGAACTGTTATCCTTATCTTCGTTTCCAACATAGACCAGTGGATAAGGGCGTTGGCTAGATCCAGTGACCAGACCCAAAGTGTTGTGAGTTCAGTACCAGGTCATAGCAGTGGGTAACCAAAACTTGGAGGGTTGACTGAAATGGAAATAACTGAGACACCCGAAAGAGAGCTGGCACGTGGAACTAGAGCACTCTACCCCGGTGAACTAAATAAAGGGTTCGCTTCGAAATTCCAATCGCAATTCTGGCGCGTACAACGGCCGAAACGTTGTGAATATGGCAATGAAGATTAGAATAACAGTCCGAATAATGTAAATAATGCAAGTAATGTATATATATATATATATATATATATATATATATATATATAATAGAGAGAGGCAGAGAGAGAGAGAGAGAGAGAGACGGCAAAAGCGAACACTAGATGTCATTTGTAAGTAGAATTCGTTTTACCCAAATTCGCCCAACGGATTCTCTCTCTCTCTCTCTTTCTCTTTCTCTCTCTGTATTTGCTAATCTAGCACTTTATTTTTATTAATTTAATTTACTTATTTATTTTTTTCTAGTGTTCTAATATTCTAACCTAATTTGTAACTTTGCAATCGCTTAGTTAGTTGGAAATCTCCCCTCCCACCAAAAAAAAAATCGTCTTGGACAGCACGTGAACCTAACTCGTCTACATTCTTAGGTAGTAGTGTGACGTTTATTTTGCTAGAAAAAATACATACTAGCGAGGAAATGTTTTGCCGTATCTGTCTTCCCGTTGTCTATGTTATTGAAAGCAAAGACCCACCGCCACCACGAACTCTGCGTTCCTTGAAACTTAAAGTCTTGGTGATATAAAGTCAGACTCGAAAATCCACTAACTGACCATAGGAATGGAAGACGGCAAAAGCGAACACTGTCCATTTCTCAGAATCTAATGACCGTAAGTTGAAGGTTTTTTGATATGTTAATATGCACAAAGAAAAAAATACAAAACTCGATATTAAGAAGAATACATTAAATAAGCACATTTAATAGGCGAATTATGCAAGACAGAAAAAAAAAATATTCGTACAGTAGAAAATATCGCTTTAAATTGATTAATTTGTGTCATTATAAGTAGTTTACATAAATATTTCATTCGTGAAGCCTTCTAGATTATTTATTCAATAGAATATTTGTGATAACTCCAGCAAAGAACACCATGTGGTGCATAGAGTACCACCATTGTTATTCTTATGTTAACAACACGATGGGCAGAAGACAAAGGAGTTTAGCGTTGACTTAAGACAGAAATCGGGAAATAGTTACAGCGCTATTTCAAACCGGGTAGCTATCTTTACATCTACGGTACAGTAGGGTGGGTGTCAGCGTAAGTATTCGCACAATACAACGTTGTTTAAATAGATGAGTTATATGGAAACCGACTATGACGAACCCCTCTTCACAAACAATGTCACATTGTTGCGTGGTTTAATTTTGCCAAAACGTTCTTAGACAAAGAAAATTGCTTTTGGGCACTAGCACTATGGAATGATGAAATAAAAATTGAGCATTTTGGACATAATGATGTACAGAAGATTTGGCGCAAGAAAAGTGAGGCCTTCCTCCCAAAGACCACAGTGGCGACATTAAAACATGGAGGTGGCTCGATGATGTTTTGCGGTTGTTTTAGCTCAAGGGGAACGGGACAATTACTTGCAATAAGAGGAAGAATGAACGCTGCAGACTATATCAAAATGCTGGATTAAAATATACAGCTATTAGCGCAAGATCTTCATCTAAGTCGGCGATTTACTTTTAGCAACAAAATGATCCCAAACATACGTCAAAATCAGAGACTGCGTGACTTCAGAAAAAGAAGATTACAATTCAGCCGTGGCCTTCAACCACTGAGTCCTGATTTGAATTCTATTGAAAATCTATGGCAAGAATTGAAAGTTCGAATTGAAAGAATTGAATAAATCGTCGGTTTCCAAAAAATCTTCAGGAATTAGAACGTGTAACCATTGAAGAATGGAAGAAAATTCCCGAAAAGACTTGTTCAAATCTCATCAAAAACTCTAGAAAACCATGTTACAAAGATGAGTTTTTTCTATCTTTCATCCTGTACGAATAATTTTATCATTTGCTATTTTGTCATTTTTCCTATTCGCCTGTCAAAATTGTTTTAACCTATTTTTATGAGAATTGAGTTTTATAGTCTTTTTTGATTATTAACTTATAAAAAACTCTGTATCATACGGGCATCAGATTCTGAGAAATGGATAAAAATATTCAAAATTGATGCGTGTAAGAATAATTTCTTCGTTGACAGTATATATATATATATATATATATATATATATATATATATATTCTGTTCCTTCTCAGATACACATGTGAAAATCTCCAATACGAACATTTCAGAGTGTTTGCGTGTCAATCCAAAGACATGCAAACTATTCAGAAAGAAGAGGATGAGTATAAAAGTGATTACGAAGGTACGAGAAGTCGAAAATTTCAGTCTGATGAGAAAAGAATTCCCGAATTTGTTACTGACGGCATCAGACTCAACACGGAGGCCTACATCAAATATCATGAGGAGGTAGCACTACTTTGGGTTAAGAAGGTCGCTGGTGAAAGACGCTATATATATATATATATATATATATGTGTGTGTGTGTACATATATATATATATATATATATATATATATATATATATATATATATATATATATATATATATAGAATAAAAATATAGTTTTAAGCTATGCTATGTAAATGTAAAAGTGGACTTAACGTGGACGAAAATGGTCTGGCGTTTGCCTTTGAGCATGAATCAGACTAATGCCGCGGGTGTTGACATCGATATTCACTCATATATATATATATATATATATATATATATATATATATATATATATATATATATATATATATATATATATAACGTACTGAAAGAGCTAAGAAATAGCCAGAAAGTGTCTTCTCCTAAAAATAGTTCAACCCTCAAGAGCTGGGGTGTATCATTTATTCCAGACGAAAGTATAATATCAAAGTATACGCGTTTCGCTTTCCTTTCTCTTTCTATTTCGCCTCCATTTTCTTTTATCCGTTCTGTTCATATTACTCACTGAAAACTTTGAGGATGGGGAAACGTTCCTGATGTTTTCCCTACGGACCTTCATCAACACTCGAGCCAGTCAAGGTAAATACTATATTAGGGAAAGATAAAAAAAAATAGGCAACTTTTAATGTCAACAAGCCTCACTTTATAGTTAGTCATAACATCCGTGCTGTTACACAATGTATGATATATCGAGCAATAAATGTCTCCTTTCTCTACATCATTGCACCATAAATAAACCTTGAAAAATTTCGTATTATAAACATATATGCATAATTTATTTGTATGTATACTCATAATTTATTTTATATTTATATTTATCCCCATCCTTGAAGAATATATATATATATATATATATATATATATATATATATATATATATATATATATATATATATTATTATTATTAAAAAAAATATGATTCCTTCGCTCCATAATTTTTGCTTGAGGGATGAAACAGGGCTTATTACTTCAATTCAATTTAATTTTAATAATTATACTGATGGTTTCGGCTCTCGTTTTTGAAAAAAATGAGAACTCTTATGTAGCGAAGGAATCATATTTTTTTAAAAAAATAATTATAATCTAAGCTCAACTTTTGTATAGAGCACTGTTTTTTAAAAATAAAAAGCAAAAAATACTAAGGAAGCCTGGATTATTTACCTCACGTGTTCTTTCCTATTTTTCTACATACCTGCATATATATATATATATATATATATATATATATATATATATATATATATATATATATATTTTTATATATTTTTTATATATATATATATATATATATATATAGTACAGTAAAATATCACTTAGTATATAATCCAAATGGATCCTAATAATATCAAATATTAAAACTGATCTACAAAGAGATCTCAATGGATTTATTATAACAGAGCGTATAAATTAGGTTACTAACCGGGTTGAATCTGTTGAGCTTCTTCCCTTTTAGACGGATATTTTGCTTCTCTCCCTTAGCATTTTGTCTGGCTGAGGTATCGATAGGAGTAGGTTCGGTATGAATTTTTCGACTGGTGTCTAAATTATATCCTAAATCTCTGATTTTGATTCCGGATGCAGTCCATCCACCGGGGTTGAATAAGACTATTTTTTCTGTGTAATATATATATATATATATATATATATATATATATATATATATATATATATATATATGGTTAATATATATATATATAATATTAGTGGTTAATATGCAAATACATTTCTTTTTGGGGTGGGGGGTGATTTGTTGGTCTGATGATTGGATCGTATTTATGATTCCAATGTAATAAATTATGACCATGGAGTACTAGTTTTTAAGCCTTTTTTTATATATATATATATATATATATATATATATATATATATATATATATATATATATATATATATATATATGTGTGTGTGTGTATATATATATATATATATATATATATATATATATGTGTGTGTGTGTGTGTATAAATTCTAACGTTCGCATTAATTCAAAGAGGGCCCAATACCAAGAATAGAGCAATAATTATTTATTATAATTTTACATACAAATAAAAACAACTTACTTACTACAAAATGTATTCTTGTTTCGATGCAGCTGCATCCGAATTGGGGAGAACAAGTTGTTTTTGGCCGTATTTAAAAATTATATATATATATATATATATATATATATATATATATATATATATATTATAATTTAACTGAATTAAAAATATTGTTCCTACGCAGGAATTGCCATGTTTAAAAAGCAGAAACTAACAACTTCACATTCAATTATTTAATTAAATTAAAAGCACTAGTTCTGTTTCATTTTCAAGCGAATTTTGGAATAACTTATTTTGAAGTTTACTGAGTTTTAAAAGCACATGCAATTTGTTTTCAAGGATACAGAGAAATCCAATCATTCAGATAGGGGCCGTAGCGTGTTCCTTTTTATTAACAACTATTGAGTTACTTTTGAAAAGAGTTTATGTCTAGGTAGGGTAGGGGTGCATTTTTCAAAGAATTATGACATCTGTTTAACGTATGTCGTCTGTTTTTTTTTTTTTTTTGGTATTTTTAACTGTTAAATTTATACTTGTATACATGAAGATTCTTTCTAAAAGGGGTGTTTGGATTAGAATACGTTTTATTGAAGTACAATTTTACAATATTATTTGTACTTTTAATTACTAATGGACTATATTTCATTTTTAAAAAAATAAATGTATTAGAATTACATTATTTAAAAATTATTATTAAATATCAGATGTAAGTATGTATATTTCTATTATTATTAAATATCAAATGTACGTATTATTTATTTATTTTCTTTTATTTATTTTCTTTTTTTATTAAATATTTTCAAAAAAAAATTTTGTCAATGTCGTCAAAGAATATCTATTTCAGTTTTTTGATTCAGTAAATTTTTATTTTTTATAAACCTAGTAATATATAGTTTCTCGTGTATGCACAAAGGACATGGGTCATTTAATGACCGACATAGTCTAGCTTTTCTTATTAATTTCCATTTTACTGTAGGTGTTTTATGTAAGTTAAATTTGAGCTCTTGTAGCCACTATCTTTTAGAGCTTTAGAAATCAATATGTTCAGAGAAAATCTTCTCATTTGCTGAATTTGTACGTATTCTTTTTTCGATATATAAAGGTATATGCTTAATTATAGATCGAGGATGATTAGCTTTAGAGTGTATATTCAAAGGATTAGTATTGTTTTTTTTTTGTAAGGTATTATTGTGGAAACCTAACCTACCTACAAATGGACTTTTCCACACTTATATAATGTGGCTACCAACTGTGAGTAAGGGAGAAGTCACCAGGTTTGAGTCACCAAGAGAGTATCTCCGAGGGAGTGAATGAGTGAATCAAGACATCAGTGAAAGAAGGTACTCTTCTGTTCACGTTTACTGTTGTACTACTTTTTTCCGAGAATATACTCTTTAACCTTATATCCGAGTCCGTGTTATCTTTCTAGGGTCCAACACCATAACAGATATGTATACATTTTTCATTAAATCTTATGTTATATCTTTCTTTTTTTACTATATATCTTATTTTGGCTTGGAATTTCGTGGGTGGATATATGGCAATAGATATACGTCAGTAGAGGTTTACCCTTTGTTTCCCGTTTAGGATTGGGTTTTCACTTCTTTCTCCTAAATACTTATCATTCGCTTTCACTCCCGGTAACACCTTGCGTCCTAGTGAAATTATCATATTGTTTGGGGTGAAACACACACACAGACACACACACACACACACACACACACACACACATATATATATATATATATATATATATATATATATATATATATATATATATATAATAATAATCTTATAAATATAAGTAATTATACGTGGGTGCCTTGATATGTAAATAAACAGATAATACCCAAAGGTGAAAAAAAAGGTACAAAAAAAAGAAAGAACAGAGAACATGTACGTCAGTCGAAGACAATCGTGTAGAATCCAAGTTCAGAGTCCAAAGAAAAAAAACCGATACGAGTAAGTAAAATAATTAAGTAAAGTGCTCAACACGCTAAACACGCTAAGTAGAGCTAATCTAATTAAGCCTCAAGAGCCAGGTAAACCAAGAACCAAGGTTTCACCTACGGGGATCGTCAGAGAATACTGGTTAAAGAGTTAATGTAAGAACGGAATATATAGGCTCCAAACACAAAACCATGACCACGTGATCAAACCAAAAGAAAGAGAAAAAAATGAACAAAGAAATAAAGCAACAACGGGGAGCCGTATCTGGCTCTTTAGGTTTAATCATATATATATATATATATATATATATATATATATATATATATATATATATATATATATATATATACAGACTGCAATAATATTCATATTATTTAAATTTTACATATTGTGGTGAAATGTACCGTTTGATTCCTGTGTTACACTTAGAGTTATTTTTTTCTTATACTTTTGATATTGTAAAATTACAATTCATTCTTGATTCAAACGCTCATGATGTATGCAGATACTTTTACTGACAAGTACGCAGTCTGCCTACTTACAAGAAATAAAATCATCAGTTCTTTTGCTTGACTTTCCCCAGTATTTTATATAACTTAGAAATATTTGCTCTCGTAATATTTTAAGATACGATATAATATAAAGTTTAATCTATACTGCAAGTATTGAACATTTAACAAAAATTATTTGTATTATTCCACTTACCTCATCAAATGTTACTTATCCAAAAGTATACATTTTAGATTATACGTCAATATTCAATGATGCAAAAAAAATTAAACGTGTATAAAATAGAAGTAGAAGTAACACTTAACAGAAGAAAAACTCAAGCGAAATTAGAAAGATTATATGATTCAACAGAAAATTTAGTATAAATGTAAAAACAAACCTAACTCTAAATATTCATTAATTTCATTGACGATATCTGCATAAATATTCAGCAAAAATACTCTAATTGTCCAGAAACAATGCATAACCCATACAAATAACAATAATCATCAGCGAACCACTGCGGCACATTATTCACAGAGAGGTTACTCAAACAAAACGTGGTTGATTTTGTTCAGCATTGGTTATTTAATGCAGAAATCTAAATATTTTGAAAACAATTTGATACAATAGTAAATATATTTTGAACGCGATTCTATGCCTTCAAATACACATGAAATGTATTGATGGTCATTTAGTACAAAAAGGTCTTGTTTTAACATCCTGGGTATGACGGTAAACTACATCCGCGTCCTGGGTAAGACGATGTACTACGTCCAACACCAAGGCCACTGATCAAGAGGTTTTGAGGAGCGTGGAACCCTTTTTGAATTGTTGGTGTTCCCAGGTCCACCCTGATCTGAGGTGGTAGCACCTGTTAGGGCCCCATCTATGGGCAAACAGTTAACCCACAAACAAGGGTCAAAACGCGTAAAAATAGGTTTTAATACAAGAAATATTTTGTAAAAATTATTAACAGCAATAAATTTTTGAAGAAAAAAATTATTACCCGCAATACATTATTACCAACAATACATTTTTGGAAAAAATATAAACATCTATGCAGTTTCGAAGAAAAAATATTACCAGAAATAGATTTTTGAAGAACAAATATTACCAGAAATAGATTTTTGAAGAAAAGATATTACCAGACATAGATTCTTGAAGAAAAAAAAATATTACCAGAAATAAATTTTTTAAAGAAAAATTATTACCAGAAATAGATTTTTGAAGAAAAAAAATATTACCAGAAATAGATTCTTGAAGAAAAAAAAATATTACCAGAAATAGATTTTTTAAAGAAAAAATATTACCAGAAATAGATTTTTTAAAGAAAAAATATTACCAGAAATAGATTCTTGAAGAAAAAAAAATATTACCAGAAATTGATTTTTTAAAGAAAAAATATTACTAAAAATAGATTTTTGAATATGTCATAATTCGTTGAAAAATGCACCCCTACCGTAACTAGACATG
>CAHIKZ030003632.1:3200000-3252500 GCA_903632075.3 Acanthosepion pharaonis | reverse complement strand
TGCTCAATACAAAAGTAGAGCAGACCTACTCAAACCCAGAGAGCCAGACGAACCTACCAAGATTTCACCGAAGCGGATCGTCAGGGAAAGCTGTCTCTCTAGGTTTGACTGGCTTCTAGGTTTGACTACATATATATATATATATATATATATATATATATATATATATATATATATATATATATATATATGTGTGTGTGTGTGTGAGTGTGTGTGTGGATGACATGTATGTTCGTATATGTTGATAAATGTATGAACAGATTCTACAGCTGAGCGCATGTTTCTGCGTGTTTGTACGACAGTGAGATATACGTACTGTGAAACGATTATATTCGCTATTCGTTAACGTTCGCTGGTTTGCTAGGATAATAAACTTAGGGATGTGAATGTGTATTCTCTTTTAAACTCCCAGGCTGATAAAGAATATAAACAAAATATCGAATGTCACTGGCAACAAAAGCAAGACGTGAGGCGCTCTCAGATTAATTTGACGGTTCCGAAGAGCGGACCGTTTGAGCTCGAAAGACGAGACAATGAAAATATGGCAAAATATGAAGGAAGGAAATTCGTGCAGGGATACAAGGAGATGAATGGTGTTGATTGGAAAGGTAATGAAAATACGATGAAAACGATAGAGAAAACACCGGCAAATGATCATACGCAAAAAAAAAAAAAAAAAAAAGCTAAGAAAAAATATAAAGTGTTGGTCGTACGAATAGCTATATTTGATTTGTTATTGTTAAAGAACAAAATTAACTAAAGAAAAAACAGGAAATATCTTAATAGTAGCATAACTATTATTAGTTTTATTAGTAGTGATATCATCATTATTATTATTATTAGTAGTAGTAGTATTAGTAGTAGTATTAGTATTAGTATTAGTAGTATTAGTAGTAGTATTAGTATTAGTAGTAGCAGAAGAAAAAGAAGAAGAATAGCAAAAATTTTCGACGGACTACATTCCTTGGTTCCGCCAGGTCTAACTTTCACGGCTAGGACCCGCCATGCCACTTATATTGTAGCAAACCACCGACATTGCCTCCGTATTCCATCGGTGAGAAGTCAGTTCCTCTCGAACAGCTTCTTCCCTCGAAGCACTGCTTTGTGGAACCGACTCCCAAGTGGGTGTTTCACCAGCCACTACAATCTTAACCAGTTCAAGTCCAGGGTTGACCATTATCTTCCCCACCCATCCATATGAACTACCCCTAAACGTAACCTTCTATCTCGAGTGGTCAACCTTACTGCAAGAAAAATAAAAAAAAATAAATAAATAAAAATAAAAGAGGTAGGATAACGAAAAAAGGAATAAGTCATGGAGAAAAATGAAATAAATAAATTTACAAGAGTAATAGTGGAAAGTGTTGAGGAAAAGAAGAAGAAGAAGAAGAAGAAGAAGGGAGATGTTGATGATGAAGAAGAAGAAGAAGAAGAAGAAGAGATGATGAGGAGGAGGGACAAGAAGAAGAAGAAGGGAGACGAAGAAGAAGAAGAAGGGAGAAGAAGAAGAAGAAGATGGGAGATGAAGAAGAAGAAGAAGAAGAAGAAGAAGGGAGATGATGATGAAGAAGAAGAAGAAGAAAAAGAAGGGAGATGAAGAAGAAGAAGAAGAAGAAGAAGGGATATGAGGAGGAAGAGGAAGAGGAAGAGGAAGAAGAAGAAGATGGGAGATGTTGATGATGATGAAGAAGAAGAAGAGAGATGAAGAAGAAGAAGGG
This sequence comes from Acanthosepion pharaonis, assembly GCA_903632075.3. Classification (NCBI taxonomy): domain Eukaryota; kingdom Metazoa; phylum Mollusca; class Cephalopoda; order Sepiida; family Sepiidae; genus Acanthosepion; species Acanthosepion pharaonis. Next base: position 3,250,782 of record CAHIKZ030003632.1, on the reverse strand, counting down.
ATATGAGGAGGAGTAGGAGGAGGAAGAAGAAGAAGAAGGGAGACAAAGAAGAAGAAGAAGATGGGAGATGATGATGATGATGAAGAAGAAGAAGATTTAGAAGAAGGGAGATGAAGAAGAAGAAGGGATATGAGGAGGAGGAGGAGGAGGAAGAAGAAGAAGAAGAAGAAGGGAGACAAAGAAGAAGAAGAAGAAGAAGAAGATGGGAGATGATGATGATGAAGAAGAAGAAGAAGAAGGGAGAAGAAGAAGGGAGTTGAAGAAGAAGAAGGGAGATGAGGAGGAAGAAAAAGAAGAAGAAGGAGAAGAAGGGAGATGAGGAAGAGGAGGAGGAGGAGGAGGAGGAGGAAGAAGAAGAAGAAGAAGAAGAACAACAACAACAACAACAACAGTGGAGATGTGTAGGAAGAAGAAGAGAAGAACAGGGAGAGGAAGGGAAGAAGAGGAGGGGAAATGGAGGAAGAAGAAAGAGATGGTGACGCGGAGGAGGAGGAGGATGAATAAAAAGAAGTGTGTATGTGTTTCTTGTCGAGCTACATGAGGCAGAATTTCGAATGTTAATGATTCTTCTATTATTCACGTTTCCTCTTTTGATCCCCTCTACATTGCTGCCTCTGACACAATACGTCACTCTGTACGCCTCAAGACTACAATAACTGTAAGTTTTTTTTACTAGTTCCGATCAATTCTTTTTTTTTTTTAATTCCAACAGTTGCAATACTAAAAGCACACCAATAAGCCAAATGAGTACAAACATGAAGAATTCCAAATCAACTTCCCAGCATAATCTTCCTCTTACCACCTTTGAGTGAAGGTAAGTATATTCTTCTTGTATAAGCTTCTTGGCTGTTTTCTTAGCCCTGTTTAATAATGGTCGAGCCACACCCATGAATCTTTTACTATCCTACCGAGGAACGTACTATTTGTATTGAAAATCAACCTCCATCTGTTTTTTCACGGAGTCTGTCACGCATTCTCTGTATCCATGTCGACGAAGCTATAGAAGTGTGGGACTGATTAATGTACATTAGAATTACGACGTTGGACTTCCGCTTTTTGGGATCTGGGCCTCCCTAGTGCTAATCACCACAGAACCTAATCTGTTTTGATTTTTTAGTAATTGAGAGAGACTACTAAACTTCAAGCATTAGCATGGCTCACGTGAAGGAATTCACGACAACTTGCAACAGTTATTACACTTTCAACTGGAATGATAGAAGCCACTTTGGCTTTGTCTGCTTCCACAGTAGAAGATGACCTGCCACTGCTGAACCTGACGCTAAGGTATTTCTTTCAATTTGTTGTTAACTCTACTGCCCCATTGACTTACTCTAAATTACAACAATTGCAACCTTTCTTTAAAGTTCCTGTGAATGTCGACCGAACGTTCTTTTTTCCCAACGTAGCTACATTTTTATAAGAGCTTTATGCTATATTCATGTCTAAGTGTAAGTAATTTTAAACAGTGAATTCGGGAATTGATAGAGAAGGTAGTCCCATGAATAGACCTTAAAAATTTTGTTTAATAATCATAATATTAAATTTAACATAGATATTACTTTTGATCTCCATTTCAGAAATCAACTCGAAGTGTTTATGATTGTCTAAAATTTGGTTGCCTTCGAACACTGGAGCATAGGAGAATACGAAACCTGATGAAGATACTAACAACATGGCTGAAGCTGACTGCAAAACAATCAATAAATGAACGCTATTTGGTTTCAGTGTATACACCTAAGTACATCCTTCAATAACATGGACTTTTCAGGTAAAAGGTGAACATTAGACAAAGATCATTTGAAACAAAGTTTAAGGTGCTCGAAAAGGTCAGATTTGCCCGGAATAAAATCACATTCAGTGATGAATTCCGTATGGAGTTTCTTTCTAATAAGCGAGAATTTGTCAGAAGGAATAAAAGAAACAGCCCACATTTTACGAAGAAAGCAGTGAATTATGTAGGTATGAGTCTTTTGCTTTTAGATACATACAAAATGATTGTTCATTCATGTTGTATAAAATTGACTGTAGCTTGAATGGTATCCCATACATCCAGTTGCTGAAGGATCAATTGATATCATTGAATGACGATCGCGTGCATAACGAAAGTAGTCTGACTAGCAAACATGCCGCGGTGCTGAAAGGGCACTAAGCCAGGAGCCCTGATTTAAATATCATCGAGCAAATGTAGACTGGATTAAAAAGTACTTCAAAAGAATCCACTCAGTCTTGAAGAATTGTTGGTTCTCAGCCAGAGGCCGGCATTGGATACCTGTCAAATGATATATTTGAATACATTCCTTCCCAGGAATTATTTAAGCTCAGGGATGAAACACGAAATATTTTCAATTTAGAGTAACTTCCTGTACGATGTCTGATCAAAACGTATCGGGACTGTTGCTATGCTAACGGATCTAAAATATGCAGAGTAAAGCCGCTTGGCATACATTGACTTTGAACATCAAGATATAAAATACTCACTACTCACCTCCGTTGTTTAAAGCAATGCTTGGAAGGAAAGTGTGTAGAGTGTGGTTGTCTTGCTGTTCCAGAGAAGTTCAACTAATGGCCTGGCTTGTACAGCAGTAAAATGCCCAAGCATAACATTCTCTAGGTCCAACAACCACTATATACACCAGATTTTGCGCTTTGCGACTTTTTTCACTTCAAAAAAATCAAATTTCGCTTGAGATTTCAAGACGTCAAGGAAATCCAAGAATACGACAAGGCAGCAGCTCTCTATCTCCAAAAAGAATTTCCAGGAATGCTTCCAACAATTAAAACGAGGCTGGATAATATGTAAGGAGACTTTTTCGAATTATATCAAAAGCCGAAGTGATATCTATTTTAATTTTCTTTTTTTATAGCACTAGACCACGTCATTCATTTTTATAAGAGACATATTGCTGTTTTATTACACTCTAAGATAATCTGTCTATATTTCTGAGATGAGGTATTATGTGCATTATTTACATTATTCGGACTATTGTCCTCATGTTTGTCGCCATACTTATCACAGTGTTTCGGCCATTGTATGCTCCTGCCTTCTTCAGGTGCTTGGAATTTCGAACTGAACCCTTTATTTCGCTCACTGGGGTAGAATGTTCTAATTCCATGTGCCATGTTTGATGGATGTCAGTTATTAGTTATCTCCTGCTAATTTCCCTCTGAAAGTTCTCCACTGCCTTAGCCGCGTATTGAAACCACACTCTTTTGGGTTCTGTCACTGGATCTAACCAACGCCTTTATCCACTGTGCCATGAGGACATCTGGGTATGAATTTCTGGGTATTATAAACCTAATGTCTTCAGTACCATTTTTACCAGAGCTCATATTGCAACTTTGTTGTTATCATTGCTTTTCTCTGGCACTTCTTATTACTGGTTCCCATATTGTATTTATTTCTATGCTTGGTCGGCTCAGGAGATTTTTGTGGCCTAGCATATATGCTGATTCCTTAAGTTTACGAATTTTCCAATGGTGTTCCTTGTCTATGATCTCAACATGATCCCACAGATGGCGGTGATCTCCCTTCTCTCTCCATATGTGGTCAGCCATGCCTGATTTTTCTACTTCCCCTCGTGTTACAGCTTTCTGGTGTCCTTGAAGCCTTACCTTGAGGGGGAGGCCTGTCTCCCCTTTACATTCCTTTCCGCAGCTGTACGGGATAGCGTACACACAGTCTTTAGTCATGTTCTCCTCTATGGTGGAGGGGGGGGCTTACTCGGGAGATATCTGCCAAGTGTCGTCAAGCTTTTGAAGGTTATTCTGATGTTATATGGATCCTTTGTATTTTCTCTGATAACCTCTTCACATAAGGCAGGCAGACTGTTTTCTGACTGTTGTTGTCCTCCTCCTCTTGTGCACGCCTATCCCAGTTTTTGGGGGCTGCTGCCATGTACCCAGGGTAGTTGTTACTTTGTAGGGTACTACTTGTACGGACCAATTCTTTATCTAACGTCTCTGGGTAGCCACTTATGAATTTTGCTCGGTGTTGTAAGCAACGGACGATCCCTTTCTTTACGCTGTATGGATGGTGGGAGTTGAAATTAAGGCACTGTCCGGTGAATGTCGGTTTACGGTATACGGATGTCTTAAACCCATGGACTGTTCGACATATTAGAACATCCAGGAATGGGAGTGTGTTGTTACTCTTTTTGTTCATTGTGAACTGTATCGAAGGTCTTATTGAGTTCACATGACAACCATCAAACATGGCACGTGGAAGTAGAACAGTCTACACCAGTGCGCGAAATAAAGGGTTCAGTTCGAAATTCCAACCACCTGAAGAAGGCCGGAGCGTACAACGACCGAAACGTTGTGACAAAGATGAAGACAATAGTCCGAATAATGTAAATAATGTACTCTAAGACAAATTGTTCAAGTGAGATATCCACAAATATTTGCATAGCCATTTTCTGAGGTAATCCTGCATCCTTCGTACGCGTTATGAACCATTGTAACAAAATATGATAATGAGGCATGTAAATAGCTCCAGTTCGTCTCATGTCTCAGATGTAGACAACACGATAAATAACACACATTTATAAGTTAGCAATTATTAGAAGTTATGAAGTTTCTTGGTGCCGAAGAACTTTGCACACAACTGTAAATATAATAATAAATTTAGGTTGGTCGATCAGCGCAGGAAGTTGGGAAATAATAATATATTTAATCGGCAGCAAAAGTGTTTGTACTAAATTTAGCGCGTTCCAGTTGATATTGAAAAGTGGAAGTAAAATGTTTGCTTTCAGAGAAATTAAGAAACAAATCAATCTTATGATAGATACTGAAAGTTTTATCTCGGCAAATTCTCTAAATCGGAAGATATGATCATGTAATAAAGGAGCAGTCACTTTTGAGCACAAAATCGTATGTCAAAATAATAATTTACTTTTTAACATTGTAATTCAATATATATATATATATATATATATATATATATATATATATATATATATATATATATATATATATATATATATATATATATATATATATTACAAAGAGTTAATTATTATGAAATCCCTTCGCTAGTAGACATAATTATAAGCATTATACTACTAATAATCCATTGAATGATGAGATCCTTATGTATAAAATGGATATGGTGTATTTTTTATCCATTAGTGGTAGAATCTCCGACTGACGCCAATTCAGTCGGGTTTCGATCCTTGGTAGAGGTAACCGGGCATCTAGCCACACTGATGAGCTGTGATACAGCGAAACAGTCTGTCTGTGATGATTCTTTTGTATGGATATGACTTTGTGATACGGGGTTTCACCTTTCTGGATGATCGCAAAAGCGTGAAACTCAGTGTCACAAACTCATATCTATAGAAATTGATTAATATATATATATATATATATATATATATAAACGCACACGGTGGGCCATAATTTTCCATACATAGAAAAAAATAAAGGTTTTATGTTGGACCACCTTTTTATTTCTATAATGTGCTTCATGTGATTGCCATTGTTTCGTAAACACATTAATGCGTGTCACCAACTGTTGATGAACACGCATTAGCACAGTTGAAGTTTTGCTTGTAATGGCATTGGGGATACGTTCCTTGAGAAGATTCATGTCTCGTACCTTCATCTGATACGCCGTTGAAAAAGCGACACCTGAAAACACAATGCATCCTTATAGACAACCTTATCAACTCACAAAAAAAAAAAAAAAAATCAATCATAGTTTTTGAAGTGGAGAAATGTATGAAATAAATTCTTAAAAAAAAAACTTTAGTTGGTATACATATAAAATGCCCCAAATGAAAAATTGATACCCAACTACATCTCATATATATATATGTGTGTGTTTGGGTATTAGTGAGCGTGTTTAAATATAATGTGTGTCTGTATAGCGATTTTCCAGCGTAGATTAGATGTTATACATGGCCGAAAGTAAGGGGTAACCATTGATGATCGAACTCACCACCCAATCGTAATTGTTCTAGAGAGACAAGCCTGCTAACCACTACACAACCTCGTGATATATATATATATATATATATATATATATATATATATATATATATATATATATGTGTGTGATATAAATTCACTAGATGTATCTTACACCCACTGGCATACTGATATATTTTTGCAAAAGTCTAAAGATAAGTCACTGAACTTTTATTTAACAACTTTATGCATTGTTATGTTTTCATTCCACTGAATGAAGATAACACAAACATGGAATATAATGTCTCTTGGAGTCGCCGTAGTCTTACTGAATTCTGTAGTAAAGGTATAAGGCTCACTCCCGCCTAGCTTTGATGACGATTTTCAGGTGTCAGTATATATGCTATTTCGACGAATCCAAGTCATATTCTGAAGAGGTGTGTTTTCTTCCTAATATTATGTCGTGAAATTTCTTTATAGGAAAAATTATAGCAAGCGCTTCTTTTTCAATTTAACTGTAACATTTTTCTGTATGTGTTAAACTTCTTGGAGGCTGGGCGACTTATTTATGGCCTATTACCGCTCTTATGCTGTATTTACTCTCGTTCCACGCTATTATCTATTGCCGGGTGTCGTAATATGTCAGCGATAACACTTCCGAGCCTTCTTAAGTAAATTATTCAGAGATGCTCGCAATTTGTACATATCTAGCACATAAATATAATAATTTGTTAATCCGAGTAATGATTACAGGATCAACAAATTTGTCAGCCTGGTGGGGGAATGGCTTTAATGGCACCTGCTCAAGCCGAAGATGGTCTTCTTCTTTTTCTGTGGATTATCTTATTTAAATATATGATATTAACCATAAAGAATCGATAGTTCTGTTCACTGAGTTTGAAACCTTAATCAAGTATTCTCTGAAGTACTTGCTGAATCTGTTTTACGTGTTTTCAGCAAGAAATTCTTTTGCTTTTCGACTTGCAATAGATTTGTTTGTGACATTTTTTCCACTATTGTATTTTGTTTTGTTTTAAATATACAAACCTTTCTGAAATGAAGCATACCACAGCCAAAGCATGGGTTAAGTTGAACGGTATTTTTATTGAGGATTTTTTTCTTTTGGTACTACTGTCTTTTTGCGAAATACTTGTAATTATAACGTGCAAGTTTGTTCGATTTACGCTGTGTCGTGCCTTAAATTTGACATTTTTTGGCACTCTTCCGCAACAGTCTGAATCGTTAACTTTGAATCCTATTCATGTTTTGTAAGGATTCAAGAGCGTATTTCAGCATCGTTGCTTAATGTTAGGACTTTAACGAAGATTAGGCATTTAAGCCTGTCTGAGCATAGTTCGTCCAATTTAAATTATTCACACACACGGTGAATTCACCCGCATATGTGACAAAATCTTCAACTTCGTCCTTAGTAATGTTCATGCCCTGTAAATGTGTACAAAATGTGGATTCTTTTCACCAAAAATATTTGATGATATCGACAACATTTCGTTAAACGACACTTTTTCTGGAGCATTCGGCAAAATGAAATTCAGATATTTTTCATGTTTAGCGAGGCACAATATTCGTAACAGAAGAAGTACGTTCTTTTCATTCTCCTCTGAAAATGGCCTCGTACCTCCTGAAGTACGATAAGAATGTAATGTTTTTTTCTGGGGTGAAATTAACTTAACTAGTTGAGTTAACGACTGAGCCTGGCGAAAAAGAAATTGACGTATTGACTGTTTCTAGCTTTTCCAGTTTTGCCTTTAACATTCAATTGCCTTTAATATTCAATCCGCTCCCGCTGCATTTGTTGTAAAAATGTCTTCCGGAATTCTTGCTGAACAGTTAATTAAGTTTTCATTAACTAGGAAGAAGATTTTGTTCGTATAAATTCCAATCCTTGTCTCTACGGTTATGCCTTCATTCCACTGAATAAATATCACACAATCACGAAATATGTCACTTGGAGTCGACGTAGTCTTACTGAATTTTGTAGTAAGGATATAAGGCTCCCTCCCAGCTAGCGGTATTTACCAACCTACCCACAAGGCAGGATGTGGCACAAGGCCAATTTTTATGTGGGTCAATTCCGAGCCCGGGCTCGGGCAAAAATTCCACGTACACCCCGCATACACGGGGTCGGTTTTTTTCTGCCTCCCCAGACGAGTCTCTACCGATCTAGGTTCCTCTGTGCCCGAAAGCAGAGAGTTCGACAAGATCTAAGAGATTCGCCAACGGCTAGCTCTGCTTCTTGGCGTCAGTATATATGCAATTTGACGAGTCCAAGTAATACTCTGAGAGGTATGTTTATATCTACAACATGTATATATATATATATATATATATATATATATATATATATATATATGTGTGTGTGTGTGTGTGTGTGTGTGTGTGCGTGTGTGCGCGCTTATGTGCAGCAACATTCGAAATATGAGGGAAGATAATAAATCAATAAAAATATGCACCTTGCCAAATTTACCAATAACACAAAACACCTAACTTGTAAAAATTAAATAAAGAAAATGATAAACATAATTTGTCCAAGTTATTTATCTGAACATGCTCAAGAGTATTATTACTGTTTGTTATGGGACCTTACCCATAATAACATAATGGACTATTCCATACGTAATAAATACTGCACCTCAAGAGGAAGCAGGGAGTTCAGTCTGAAGTCGGGTGACTGGCTGACCGGCTGATCGGTTGAACTCTCTGTCTTCATGCGGGGAGGAACCCGAACGAGTCTACGCCGAAGGGCGGAGTCTCTTTGGGGGAGGTAAACCGACCCTGAACCCGTTTATACGGGTTTAAAGGGCATAATTTTGGCCGAGCCCACGGGCAAGCAATTGGCATTTAAGGGACATTCATTTTTTGTTCTGCGGTTACACGTGAGTTTGATTTGTGTGTGTAGTTTGTTGGTTGTTTTCCTGTTTGGCCTTTTTGTCATATAGAACTACCTCTTAATTGCAGTTATTCCCTGACGCGGTGTGGTAGTTAGCATCCCAGCTATGGGCAAATACTGAACCCTCAAACAAAAATCAACAGGCCATTTTTATAACAAAATGACTGACTGTACATTTTCTATACCAACATAAAAATAAACTACTAGTGATACTCGGTTGTAACAAAAAACCTCGGATAGCACAACTTATAACTCTATCAAAAGAAAATGGTAATCGAGGAAAAAATTAGAAAAGAAAGAAAGAACTAGAAACATCCGAATAAGGCGAAATAAATCGTCTAGTGCCTTAAGGTTCTAGTCCAAAGAAAAAAACAAAAAACAAGCGAGTAATAATGCTAAAACGTAGAGTGTCCAATACACTAAGTAGAGCAAGGATAAATTGACTGAATCCTAAAGAGCCAGGAACAACCTACCTATATATAATGGGAAGAAGTTATAATTGTTCCAAAGATATATATATATATATATATATATATATATATATATATATATATATATATATATATATATATATATATATGTGTGTGTGTGTATTAATAGGAAGATAGAAACCGCAAACGTTTTTAATTGTAATGTGGATTTTTTTTAAAATATATATTATGCTTTATATCTAAAATCATATCTTTACCCTAAAAGTATAAAATTATGTACAAAATATATGTAATTGGTAGAATAAAATTATGTATAAGATATTTAGATTTCGGCATTAAATAACCCATAGAGTTTGATATGCCGCCAAACAAAATCAACCAACAAACATTAAAGAGCTCTTTCATGACATTAGTCGATTAAAATGTCTTAAAGAAATCAAACTGTATTCCAAAATATAACTTTAAAAAATTAACACCATAGAATACACATATCACCGCCTTTAGTAATCATGTCCACACAAACATGTACATGCACAAAAGCTGAGTATCATTTACCGTAGAATCACTTGTATACGCACAATCTGTAGTGTGTTCAATGTATTTCCTTATCTTGTATATTAAATGCGTTATGACTGTTATACTTGAAGTTTTTAGTATTTATTACTTCCATATCCTGAATTGTAAAGATGGGTTAAGGTATGTACCTTCATTGCTTTCATTTCAGTTTAAATATATTGGAAAACTCATTTCTTACATTGCGTAGTTTTGATGAATTTTGAAATTTTGTAAAGAAATTAAGCAAAATCGTATCCCCTTGTCTCACTCCTTTTTCAACCTCTAGTTTACTTGTATCGAGCAGTTATGATACTGTTATCGAGTAACTTCTATTAACTTTCTGTTACATGTGTTACCCCACTGCATTTTATATGATTTTCTTCAAAAACGTATCCTTATAAGGAATTAGAAGCAGTCATCAGAAAGTGCTATGTTTCTTATATTCTAACAAAATATTTAGAGCATTGATCTGAATCATTTAAAACATCTTTTCATATTACATTGCCGCCTGTTGCTTTGTTTCTGAATTTTGAAAGCAAACATGCGGAGAAAATGGTCAACACACTCTATTGTAGCCGGAAGTATCTGATTCCTTCTGCAATGCGTTATATTTACAAGGCAGATTAATCGAAAAATGAAGTACTGCTGCCATATCTGGGCTGAAACTGCTAAATCATCAGCTTTGATAGAGTTCAAAATCGTTTACGCGGTCATGTGTGGGAATCATTTTCCCACACTACAGCCTCTTTGTAAGACTGTCGCTACTTCTATGGCAAATGTAGAGATCACCTCCGCTCTTTAGTTCTACTAGTTCACAACTTCCGTGTGGATATTTCAGTTTTGACATCTTCGTGTCATGGGTCATTTGTTATCCATTACCCTTACCTCCATAATCTTCCTACCCTACTATTCATATCACATTCATCTAATGTAATCCTCTAACATTGTGATATTATTTGTCGTTTCCGTGTTAAAATATAAGAAAGAGTTTTGTGCTGAGAGACCTGGAAACAAGAAGAGTTAGTACCAAAAACCGCTGGAAAAATTGAATTGTATGTTGAGCGGTTTGAACAATGGAGAAGTGACCCACACTTGAGGATCACTGTTTCATTTTCCCTAAACAACGGATTTGAAGTTGACTCGAGACATGAGTGAGTGGATGAACCACCCACGCGCACTGAAAGTGTTGGTGAGAGACGTTGAGATGAGAGAGGGAATTCTCCAAAGTTATGACGTAGGCAGGAGGGGATTCACTGAAATGTCCCTAACATTCCATGTCCCCATGCCAGTTTTGGGAAAATGTCCATAAATACAGGAGAGAGAGAGAGAGAGAGAGAAGAGGGGGGTCGGAGACATGACAGAAGAGAGGCCACGCGATTGCCTGCCGAAGAGAAGCATCGATTTTAGCCTGGTGCCGAATTTTACCAAAACAGCAAACCGGATTTCGGCCAGGTCGATGAGAGTATCACTTCCGATTTAGATGCGGCTTGCGCTGACAAGTGATATAAACCAATTATTATAGGGAGACTGTTATAAAATCAGTTATTCGAGTGCTATTTTCCCCTGTACGTCATCGCCCTTCTTGCACCAGCCCAACACGAAAATAACTGCAACGTTTCGATCTTGGCTACCTTATGATCTAAAATTCACAACGTGGGATAAGATCTGGATTGAAGCGGTGACTTCTGCGACCAGCCGCGGTTTTGGAAGTCTTTTACGATTGATTGTGGTGTGTGCAGGTTTAAACCATGACTAGCTTTGTCTGGGTAAAATTTGGAATTAAAAAAAAATCATAATTCAGTGTTACCACTCGAAATATACCAATATATGCCTTGGCAATTTTTCGTGATATTTTATTTTCGAAATAGCTTCTCTTACACTTCAGTTCTCCCGCTCGCCGATTCTGTTGTTGCTAATGCAAGGATTTTTTCTCTGCTTTTCCATTTCCTTCTATTTTTGGTTAGTTCTTGTCCTTTCGTTCTTTACTTTAATTCTACACGTTAAATTGCATTTCTCATACTTTCATAGCTATTTCTCTACACCCACCTCACACACACACACACACACACACGCACACGCACGCACACACACACACACACATATATATATATATATATATATATATATATATATGCAGTGCTTATATATTTTGTGTTCAGTGCATGACTGATCATATCTACAAGTTATTTAAGTAAAGAAATTTTCTTTAGATTACGAAATTGCAATTTTAGATAAAAAGAACTTCAATCATTTATCTATCTATAAATACGCATGTAAATAAATATTAAGATAAACACAGACGCCCAAATATATACTTAACTACTATCATCATAGATTGCAAAAATTTTCATTTGCATGAAGAAAGATATGTTTATATTTGCTTAGCCAGACCTGTAATATATATATATATATATATATATATATATATATATATATATATATATAATTATTTATTTAAAAATATGATTCCAAATCGCGACATAAGAAGTCCCATGTTTCAAAACAAGAGCCGAAAACTTCAATATAATTATTTAAATTATTTAAATTAAATTAAGTTAAAATAAGCTCTGTTCCATCTTCAAGCGAAATCTTTTTTGAATCTATATATATATATATATATATATATATAGAGAGAGAGAGAGAGAGAGATAGGCTAGAACACTCGCTCTCTTTCTGGCTCACTCTCTCTTTCTCCATATATATACTCGACTCTCTCGTCAGAGGGTCAATCAGATCAGTTCCTAGGAAACCGACAGCTCGACAACAGCACATGAGATTTAATTATAGTGGTGAAGGTTTCCTGCGGGACCATCCACACTTTTTGAAGGGCCGAATACAGGTGCACTACGTGCCACAAGGTCCCCAAACGACCCTCCGCAGGTTTTGAATTCAGAGTTCTCCTTCTCCTAGACCAGTTGCCATCCAAGGCTATCGAACCCAGTCTGTCCTGCTATTTCACCCATAGATGGAGGGAGAAGAAGAGGATTCACACCTTTCCAAAGGGTATTAGCACGTAAGTGAATGTAATGGATTCGACTGGAATTCGAACTCGGCATTATGATTCTTCAATCCGCTATCCATTACCTCACAGTGCCTCCAAATAATAAGTAATATTCTGAGAGGTATGTTCACATATATATATATATATATATATATATATATATATATATATATATATATATATATATATATATATATATATATATATATGAAGAGAGAGAGAAAAAAAACATACACAGAGAGATATAAAAGTATTATTTATTTAACTGAAACATAATTCCATTTAAATGCATCTTTCCGTTGAATTTGTTGAATACTGTTCGCAACATTAATTGATTTTATTTTTATTGTGTGCTCTTTCACACTGAAAATATTAGTTACGTGTATGATTGCATACATATAGGAAATGACTGTTTTTTTTTTTGTCGTTTTTGCTTATATCCTTGTGTCTGGTTGGTTAGCTAATCCTTGTTTCAGAACCTCGCTCAACATAAATGAATTTTATTGCGTGTTCTCTCACACTAAAAATATTAGTTATGCGTATGATTTTATACATAAATGAAATGTCTGTTTTTCGTCCTTTTTGAGTATGTTATCTTGTTTGGTCGGCTAACTAATCCCTGTTACAGAATCTCGCTCAGGCACAACTGTGCAGCTTCGCAATAACTATTCCGGGCTGATCTTTTTTACAGTTTCTGGTTGACAGTAATCGTGCGTAGTCAATCGCTGAACAAGCATTGTACTCTCAAAGCCACGGCACATATCCAAGCTGCTCTCTCTAGTCATGTTCACGCACGAGATTTGAGTTAAAACCTGTCGTATGGTTTTCTTGCACTGACCAACATGGCCGCACGTTAGGATCGTCGATGGAGGTCGATGTAGTAATATCGAATTCATTGTCGGAAAGCAAACGTTTAACCACACAATCGTGCACACGCACTTTTGTGTGTGTGTGTGTGTGTGTGTGTGTGTGTGTGTGTGTGTGTGTGTGTGCTAGTGTTTTTATGTTGGTTTTCTTTCGAAAAATTTTGAAGTGTTGTACGAAAAAAAAATTCCTTTAAAATAAATGGGACACACTCCGTCACTTTTAAAACAATATATATATATATATATATATATATATATATATGCGGATATATAGTGTTAAAGTGTGCTATATTTATGGGATAAAGTGCTCAATATCAGAGATAGAGCGTATGTAAATATAAATATATAACTGAACATTCAAGTCAACACTCAGAAACGGCAGGCTGTTTCATGCTAGACGCAATATATATATATATATATATATATATATATATATATATATATATTGAATTGAATAATTTAGACGAGTTTTGTGTACTTATTTTCAACTGAATCCTTTCATATTCACAGAAAACTTTATTAAGGTAAAAGTGAAAATAACCGTGTTGATACATATTATTTTAAATAAACAATACACTGAAGTTATCGTATGTCGAAAGTACTCCGAATAATAAAGTAATATGTATGAACACGGCCAGTTTCTCTCTTCGTTTAATAATGACACCAGAAAGCTTGTCCGTGATTATTAAAGGTTCCAGTTGAAAATAAGTAGACGAAACTTGTCTAAATTATTCAATGAAACATGTCTCTATGAAAACCAGCTACCAAAATGTACAATATATATATATATATATATATATATATATATATATATATATATATATATATATATATATGGAAGTAACGGTGGAATAATGATAACGGCTCGGACTGAGTAATCGGAGTGGCGAATCCATTACATTCACTTCCGTGCTAATACCCTTGGGAAAGTTATTAATCCTCTTCTATAGATGGCAACTATTGTAGGAGAAGGACAACTTTGAATTGAAACCTGCGGCGGGTCGTTTGGAAGCACCAGGTCTCTGTATTCGTCCTTCAAAAAGCATGGTGCATGGTTGGTTTTACAAGCCTTCACCACTATAATCAAATCATATGTGCAGGAACTGTGCAGCTTGACTTAATACGTCGAATACGACGGAAGAGCCTATATATATATATATATATATATATATATATATATATATATATATATAGGTTGCAAGTATTCATCCAAACAAGTTCAGCAGACAAATTTTGTTTTATTTTTTTAATTGTATTTTCATATTGTATGTCGGGATCAAAACTGGATAAACTCTGTCAAAGTTCCTGTTTGTTATGTTTTTATTCAAGTACTTTCGATCTCCTCAGTCATTATTAAGACTGTACAGTCATTGAAGAAGGCAATGTTTTGTTTTCTACGTACTGGTAAATTTGATTCAAAAATTAGGAGAAATATAGTAAAAAAATTAAATTGAATTTAATGAAACTTATTTGGTGGTTGTAATGGGTACGCAATATGTATTAAACCATTATTCATTTTATCATAGAATAAAAAAAAAGTTTTAGTTTTTGGTTAATGAAAGTTTACATGTTACTTTTTATTTTATATATATCTACAATTCAAAATGGCCACCTTTTGCTTTCAGCAGAGTCCTTACTCTCTTATCAAAAAGAAACGCATGACTTCTTCACCACCTCTTCGCTAAAATCTTACCACGACGTCATAATATACCTTTCACACCTGATACACTTGTGTGTGAGATACATGAAACATCGTTCATTAAATATGGCTCGTGTCAGATATCGCATAATACAAGGCTTGATAGAGGTCAACATGGCTTCTCAGGAAATCCACAGGAATTGCCCGGATATGCAAGAGCTCTGTCTTGAGTGAAAACAGCGACTTCCAAATGTGTCTTATAACCTGAGTAACAAATCTCTCAAAAATTTGCCAGTAAACACTGCTACTGAATTTCAATTCTTTTTCAATAGATACCAAAAGTGATTTGAAACATCAGAAGCAACAGCAACAGCTGCTTTCTGTCGGTTGAAATGTATTCTGGCACCTTTGTGTTGAAGTGGTAGTTGACCACAGAGTGAAAAACATTTCGTCTGACCAAACGAAGACTTTGTCTGCGAGACGTTCTTACCCGTCCAATTTTTTTCCCACTGACAATCCGATTTTACTTGCCCTAGATCCTCTTTCACAATTCACCTTAACGACATATCCAAAATAATCAGCTATTTTGCCATCTTTCTCATACTTTCCACGTGGATTTCTCTTCGCCATCTTCTTTACGGCTTCAATGACTCTTATTGTATAAACTGAACAGTATGTTCCTGGAATTGGATTTGATGGGGTTGTTGTCTTATTTTAAAGATTTTTCCACACAGTTTATTTCCGCAAACACTCAACTGTTTTATTACCTCACAATTCTTTATATCAGCCATTTTGAATGCGACAATTTGATTACGCTTTGGTTGCAACGCCATATTTAATTACACTACGAACAATAAAACAAAAAATGTTCGGAAACTTTATGCAAAATTTGAAAGTATTTTTTATGAATAGGTATGTTTCAATTTATGTTTCGACAATGTTAAATTTTTTTTGTTTTCCATACATACATACATACATACATACATACATACATATATATATATATATATATATATATATATATATATATATATATGTGACTCTAAACTATATATATATATATATATATATATATATATATATATATAACTCAAAACTGTATACCATTACATAATTTAGTTTGGCAAAATATTATCTTAAGCTATATGTTTTATATTTTAATTTCGTATTTTTATATCTTGATATTTATATTTACGGTATATTTGTATATATATATATCATTCATTCAATTTTTTCACTAGCTAGGTATATATATATATATATGTTTGTTTTTGTCATTATTTATATATATTTTACATTCAAGTAATTTCACCCGTGCTCATTTTAATGCATATTTTCCTAGCTTAGTTAACTGAGTGCACGCTAATCAGTTTAAAACATTTTAAGATTATGTTCACGAAAGTATTATTCCATACACACACACAAAAATATATATATATATATATATATATATATATATATATATATATATATATATATATAGTGAACATTGAAGTCAACACTTTGAGGCAACAGGTTATTTCATGCTAGAGGCAATCGTCAGGCCTGATATAGCATGAAACAGCCTGTCGCCTCAAAGTGTTGACTTCAATGTTCACTTTTATATTTATACACGCTCTATCTCTGATATTGAGCACTTTTTCCCATATATACAGCACACCTTAAGAGTATATTTCTTCATATGTATATATATATAAGCATATATATATATATAATATAAATATATACATATATATGTATATAATATAAATATATACATATATATATATATATAAATATATGCATATATATATATATATATATATATATATATATATATATATATATATATATATATATATGCTTATATTTAAATAGCATAAATTATGAGTACGTCACTTTTTATTTATAAAATAATTGCTATATTAATCTCTCTACTTTTACAAATGTACATGTCTGATGCAAGGTCAGAAATCTAATGGTGTTTTCCACGTGGAAAATTTAATTGAAGAATTCAGTGCATTTGTGAGTAAACATGAAGCAATTCAAAAATATCCCGTGTAGTACATGACGCAGGCCGTGAAATAGCCAGATAGTCTGAATCAAATTTGATATCAATCTTTGTTCTGAGAGAAGTGATCCCAGTGTTTACTGAGCCCACCCTAAGGTATTCTGGAGTAGACTTTGGATCCATTCTCACACCAGAGAATTAGAGGAGATACGTGCAACAAAGTGTTGACCTGGAAGAGATCTTCATAGCCACCATGCTCAGATTCGCGACTCCCAGAATCTTAGTGGCACTTTTTGACATGTTAAATGCTGGTAAATCCAGATCACATTAGGAGATGCATTCATTGATGATAGGATAGCAGGAATATATATATATATATATATATATATATATATATATATATATATATATATATATATATATATATATATATATATATATAAATCACACGTGAGATAAAAAGTCGGTGTTTGTCACATCACCGCAAAAACAAGATTTATTTGTTTAACGATATATTTTATGCGGCATTTAATACTGAAAGTTAGTTTTCTTAGGAGTTTTGAAGTAATATAATACACACGTTATTTAACATAATAATAAAATACACACGTTATTTTGTTTTTACAATTGAATACATGGCAAATGATACTCAGCTTGTTTGACTATACATGTTAGAGTCGGTTATATATGTATTTTATGTCGTAGCTTTCTTGACGTTATATTTTGGAATATAGTTTGATTTCTTTAAGAAATTTTAAGATATTAATCAACTAATGCTATAAAAGAATTCTTTCATGCTGGTTGCTGGTTGGTTGATTTTGTTTGGTGGTATATCAAACTATAAAGGTTATTTCATGCTGAATTCTAATTATTTTGAACCTAATTTTATTCTTTCAACTACCTATATTTTGTACATAATTTATATGATGTTAGATAAATATATATTTTGTACCTCATAAAATATATTTTTGTTAATTTTATTATAAAAATGTGTTTTATTTTTTTGGTGTTGCATTGATTGTCATTTTACTATAAAAATGTATTGTTGGTCATTTTATAAAAATCTACTGTTGATTTTTGTTTGCGGGGTCGCCATTTGCCATAGTTGGCACCGTAACAGATGCTACCAACCCGGGTCAGGTTGGACCTGGAAATAGCAGCAATTAAGAGTCTATAGTGGCCTTGGAAAATAGCGTAAGATCATAGAAGTCCCCAAAATATTTTAATATATATAAATAATATTGTTTGTTAATTAGTATGTGGACAATTCCAAAGAGGATATAAATCCAAAGAGAGCTTATGGTAAGAACATAGCAAGTAATAACGACGTAATATTTTATTTCGCGAGATCAAATCGATTCTGCACACATGATTTGATTATAGTGGTGAAGGTTTTGTGCAGAACCAACCATATCAAATACTGAGACCGGGTGCACCACGTGCCCCAAACGACCCTCCGCAGTTTTCGAATTCAGAGATGTCTTTCTCCTAGACTAGTTGCTATACAAGGCTGTAGAACGCAGTCTGTCATGCAATTTAACCATATCTGAAGTGGGGAGAAGAAGAGGTTTCATATCTTTCTTAGGGTTATTATCATGTAACTGAATGTAATGCATCCGACTGGAATTCTAACTCGGCGCTTCTCAATTCAGGCCGTTATCCATTACTCCACCGTATTTCGATATACATATACATAATTCTAAAAAAAAAAAAAAAAAAAAAACAGTTCTAATAATTCTAAATCGAATTCTGGCCAATAGTTTCTGAATAAATATTAAATACAAGCAAGAAATGTGAATCGAATTGTTTTAACTAAAATTCCAAGTCTATTTTTTAATGCATAACCAATTTTCTGTGCCATTGCAGAAGAGAGGAAATCCTGTCGTGGTTGAAGATAGCAACAGACATTAAACCTTGGCAAGAATATTTTCATTTATATATTTGGGACAGTTTTATAGACCCAATATCATAAGATATAAAAATATGTTCTTAACTAACCAAGTGAAAAACATTCATTTAAGTAGAATATATATACATTAGAACTATATCGTCATTATCCCGAATTACTACTTTGTATATACACAATAAATAATAAAAGACATTAAACTTAGAAAAGCGTCACAAACTAAATAGTTTCTATTCACATGATGCATTTCTTTAAGAAATACACATTGTTTACAACATTTCCTTGGAAATAAGGCTTAAAATTCAATTAGATCGCACGTGGAGATTTTTTTTGCTGACCATATTTAATGCGTGTTTATGCTGAAACTCAGAATGTTCCTGAGGATACTATGGGAAAGTTCTTAAGAAAAAGGACGCTTATTCTTCTGCAGCACAGAATGAGAAAAGAGGGCTTGGAAAAATTGAACCTTGCAGTAGCATACTGAACACAAAAAGGACAGAGCGAATCGTCGCGTAAACTACCTGACATGCATTTCTAGATTGATAGCAGAACGGAAGCTAGGAGGGATGGTAATCGAAAAAAAATGCTTATAACTACAAATGATAGGAAGTTGTGGAGAGCCATGAGTAAAACAGGGAGGAAAATGAAAAACCACAGAAAGAATTGCTCGCGATGGATGACGTGAACGGAGATAAATTAAATAGGCGGGAAAGCTGTAAAAAGCCAACGATGAGTAGAAAGATAGATCATGTATTTGTAATGTTAATATTCACTGACCGAGCAGCCAGTGCCGCTGTCTGTTGTAATTTATATAATCTTTCTCTCTAAAACAATTTTCTCAAATTCATTACCTGTTGTCGTTCTTTCCAATATTCATGGTGTTTCCTTCCTAGCTTTTTAGTTGAAGTTGTGTGGAACAACAACATCTTGATTATGTCATTATTTTCTCTTTGAGTTACGTGTGATATCCATTCGAGTTGCTGATAGTCCTCAATTGATAGAATTTATGTTATTGTCTACGGTTCTTTGGGATTCTGTAAAACCAGTCCTCGAGGGACGAACTAGGATGCGATCCGGTTTCATTCGTTCAAAGCCATTTTAACCATCGATCTGGGAAAGCTGTAGTATACAGCTGATAGGTTAGATATTTCCGAACAGGCTTGGGACCAGGCATGACATCCATAGGGAAGTCGTGACTAAGAGCATAGGTTAATGTTTTTGTTTAGTAGCAATTGGTGGTGTTAGACGAAACTACCTCTAGCGCAGACTATACTATGCTAAATTTCCTAATCTCCTAATTATTATAACTGATCCATACACCGATTCTTTGAAAGTTTTAGGATTTACTAAATCCACATAAGGCTTACCATGGGGCGGGGAGTCTTCAAAAATAAACTCATCACAACCTTGAGTGACATCTAAGATACAAAGGTTAGAAAACAATGACAACAGTTATATATGTTTTTTTTTTTAAAATTCAACAACTCTGTAGGAAACTAGTACAATAGTGTTCACTATTTAGTCGTTGAGAAAAGACGAAATTAGTAAAGAAAAATCACTAGTATTTCCTTTCTATTTACATTAAAATTTGCATCTCTATCTATAAAAGGCAGGAAGTGTGTGTGTATGTGTATAACGAATGCACGGCCACAATTTTCGACGGATTTGCACCAAAATTTTCATGCACATGCTCCAAGTTAGCGGGAAGGCCAAGACCGACTTTGCATTTCCCAATTCCCATCGATAGTGGAAATAATCGATTTTTTCATGCTTTTACGGCAATTTTCATGTAGTTTGCGGCCATTTTGAACTGGCCAGAGTGAGAGTCTATAGCTGGCTGCCACGAATAGGCAGGAAGATTCTAGTGGCCAGCGTGAGAGCCAACAACTGACTGACACGAATGTTAACTAGCCTGGTAGCATGCAAAAAAAAAATCGATAGCTGCATTCGTCATAAGTGGGAAAAATTTCAATCTTCATGGCACTTTACTCCAATTGCCTCATTCGCTTGCTTAAACTCAACGTTGATTCTGATTCCGCAGAACTGAGTTGGGTGTGAAAAAGTAATTGTTGTTAACATTCTTTTTTCATTCGTTTTTTCCAGTTACAAGTCCTTTTTTTTAAAATGATCGTGTTCATTTTGTTTAGTTCTTTTTTTCGTAACAGATTTAATGTTTAGTATAGAGCTTAGAAAAAATTCGCAGTGTGAGATAGGCAAGAAGTAAGGCATGTAGCAACATCAGCACGGCAAAGGGCACTCCTTTAAAGGCAAGGAAGGGCAAAAGTATTTTAAGTCAAGTGATGGCGATTGCTGTATGAGTCGTACGATTTTTGTATCAAGCACGGGCAACGCCGGGCCATGCAGCTAGTTGTAAATAAAACCGCAGTCTACATTTACAAGTGTTTTTTTCAATAACTATCTTCCATATACTTTCCCCACTTTCTCTGTTTGAAAATCAAGTGTCGATGTACAGACGTACTTTTTCCGGGTATATTCTCCTCATTATGGGTGTGAGGAAAGAAAATATTAATATATTGATTCTTTCCACTCCATAAGCACCCACACAGCGTTCGGTATTTAGTAAGGTTAACTTAGTCTGGTACAAGGCTACAGTCGTGGTGTACCCAATGGAGATCGAAAGTATTAGACAGGAAAATTGCTCCGCCAGATGAACATGTCACAGTCGGCTTTTTGTGCCATTCCTTTGTCTTATCAATAAGACTCCAAAAGACGAATCGTTGCAGAGAATATTGGTTCTTTAAAGACAATACAAAAACATCATCATGAGAAAAGAAAACTTGGCTTCAAAGAAAAAAAAATAATGCAAATATAAACATTATTTTTCAATATTTCTATACTAGGAAAATACAACAGTACTTACAAACAAAACAAGAAGCATAACCGGGAATTGGTTTCGTTTAGTATAGCCGGGCACTCCCCGTCTACTAGGCCGGCTAGCCAACCCCTATTTATTCAACACTCACATATGCCACCTGTAGTCTATACTACAATTATATTGATACAGTTTCTGGAGTGTTATCCAGCGTGATCAACAATTTGAACAAGGTCAATAAGCTCACGATGACTTATGACACTTGGTATGATCTTAAGTCCGATAAAATCAGTCTCCTTTCCTGACAAATCAACCATGGAGAGATTCAAACCTTGGATCTCATGGTCAGAATGCGAACGTTCTAACCACTCGGCCACATGTCCATGGTTTCCTTTAAATGATTGTAAAAGATGTTTTGAGAATAATACAATATAGCTCATGGTGTCAGAAGTAGCAGAATATACGAACGACATTATAGAGTTATTGGTTTAGATATGGAGCAACGTACATTAATACAAGAAATTTCTCTGGATAATTGATGCGTCTGCTACAAATGTTTTATATAAATAAATAGACATCATCCCTCTTTTTATGAATTCAGAAAAAAAATTATGGGTAGGTTAATAAAATATATTTATTTATTCAGCCAGTAGTTTTGAATTTAGACTGACACACACAGATGACTAACATCAAATGAAAAGTATATATATATATATATATATATATATATATATATGAGTAGTGAAATGTTACAAGAACCAGGGCTGAAAGTTACCGCAGATGGCTATGCCCTTAACGCGCAAGGTACTCACTAGACACTTACGCCGTAAATTTAGATTATAATATAATATTATTTTATTGCTTCCCCGGAATAAATGGTCTGCTCCTCTATCATTATAGTTCGGTATATATATATATATATATATATATATATATATATATATAGCGTCGGCTAAGCATTGGTTTTCCTCACACACACACACACATATATATACATACATTGAGAGATAGAAAGTGAAAGAGAAGCATATTAATATTGAATATAGGAAGGTAAAGATTCTTAAAAAAGATCAAATATATATATATATATATATATATATATATATATATATATATATATATATATATATATATATGTGAACATCGTCAGGCCACGATTGCGTCTAGCATGGAACAGCCTGTCACCTCTAAGAGATAGAAGCATCAACGCTGAACTGCAAATAGTTAAAAAGTAAACAAAGATAAAATAAATAAAAAAATTTTATGTTAGATGTTTTGTGAAATGTCAGACATTACCTGAAAAACATTTACTATCTGGTAAAACACACAGATTAATCAATGTAATTCGATCACTGGAATTTTTGTAGAACACAACTATATATATATATATATATATATATATATATATATATATATATATATATACACAAATGAGAGAAAATGTGCGTATTGCTATTATTATTTTTTTATTATTATTATTATAAGAGATAATAATAAACATATGTTGAAATCGCGACACAAAATCTTTCAGGTTTCAATAATTTGAGTGTAATTCTTTAGGTGATGCACAATGAAAGCTTTTGTGTAGCGATTTCAATATGGTTTTTATTATATATATATATATATATATATATATATATATATATATATATATATATATATATATATATATATATATATATACCAAAGTATAGGATTGGTGTTTACGGAATAAATTCCAATAACCAAAAAATACTATTCATAAAGTTATTTGAGAAGACACCAGAAGGTTGAAACAAAATGGCTATTTTTGTACTGATTTTAAATATTTTATGTTATAATTTTTATATAAATGATTATATATATATATATATATATATATATATATATATATATATATATATATATATATATATATATATATATATAAAAAAGATCCTGGCTTGAAGCAATCAGACGTCTAGCCACATTCAGGAGCTGTTATACAGCAAAACAGGATGACTCTATATGCTCCCGGGTATCTGGCTGACCTCACTAGGCAAAGGGGTTTTTAAAAACAGCGGCTCCTACTGCTATTAAGCATTACTCTTCAAGTATGAATTGAGTTCTCCGAGCTGGTGGGGTATTTCATGTAGAGAAAAACGTTAAAATTCTCTTCCTTTTCGCCGTGCAACGATGGTGTTGAGGTAAGATTATATATATAATATCCAATCAGTCAGTTTTTTCATTCCGGCTGAAAGCAATCGGAGAGACCCTGGTTGGCTTAGCTTAAACAGTGTGAATTACTTAGAAGTAATTGCTCCTTTCATAGACTTTAAAAATGGAATGTGCTTTTCGGCAGTGCTCGAACTCACGCCCTCTTTTGTAGAGAGAACCAATGTCTTTTCAGTCACCGTTAGACACAGTGTGAATATCAGTATCAACAGAGCAAAATAACTGTCAGTTTTGAATTTATATATGATTGAAATTGTATATTAAAAAGGTTTTAGAAATTATGTGCAACTAAATCTTTTAATTTGTAAATAAATGCCTCTGCATATAAGTAAGCAACCATTTGCAATTTCGGTTTTAAATGTGCACATCCATATATTTTGTTAAACTAAGAGAAGTTGACGTTTATTTTATCAAGAAAATAGAAGACCTACTACTAAACAGTGCCTTGTAAGAAGTTCAGCGTTAGCTATGTCGCAGTTTCGCCGGACGTCTTACCTTCAACAGAATGTTTTGGGACATAATTCAAGCAATTACTGTCAAACTACCATTTCAAAAAGCAAATATACATGAACACATGAACTGAGGGTAACTACATAATATTAAATAAAATATATATTTGTAAAATAATCTATGTATCTATCTGTCTATCTATGTATAAACACAAACGCGGCCACATACATACATAAAACTGAATGTGCATGCGTGTGTGTTCATATGTTTGTGTGTGTGTGCGCGCGCGTATTTGAGGTGCGAAATTATTCTCCCTCCGACTCCCGACTTAAGATCAGACAAAACATTTACGAACGCGCGCACACACACACACACACACACACACACACACACACACATATATATATATATATATATGCATATATATATATATGCATACATATATATATATATATATATATATATATATATATATATATATATATACTTTGTAAAAGAGAGACTAAAATCAAAGTTCAGAACCATTTTACATACATACATGCATATATATATATATATATATATATATATATATATGACGATTGTATTTATCATGAAGCAGACTGTAGCTTCTGGTTGATGACTTTAATGTCCAAGTTTATAAGTACACACACACACACACACACACACACGCACACACACACACACATATATATATGCATATGCACATATATATGTATATATATATGTACATATATGTATATGTTGTATATTATGCAGCAATCCTTCGTTTATGCATGTTTCATTAAAGACGACAGACATGGTACTACGGTTAAGCTTTTTATTCAATTTTTCTTGTGTTCGAACAAGAGCTTTCTTTTTTGGACAAAGAGTGTGTAAAAACTGTCCAAATGTTTTATATTACCGAACGCTTTCGGCTATACCTTTAGCCATTATCAAGGATGATTCGATATTTCAGCTTAATTGAGTGTGTAGATTATGTGTATGTCTTAGTGCGTTGTTGGGATGTTTCACTTTCCGAATATGGTTAGCACATTGTGGCCTTGTTCGTAGTAAACATTTATAAGAGTTGTTTTTTTTTGTCTTTTTTATTATTAAAGCTTCCATTATTTTTAATCTTTTTTTTTTACAGGTGGATGCAGTTATTATATTTGTGATTTCTACTAGTATGCTCCTAATGGAGTCTGGTAAATTTGTGTGTGTGTTTAAATGGGTTCTAATGGAACTGTGATCAGATATGTGTAAAGTAAGACGTCTGGCTAAGCATGTAGTTACTTATGAGTCCGTTTTGATCAGGAACACAGTTCCTTAAGGGGCATTTGCACTCATAAATAATATTCGTTCTTTGTTTATATATATACAAGGAACAGGGGAAGAAAATGAACAGGCTAAGGTAGATTGATAGATAGCTAGATATTTAAGGAACAGCACAAATTACATAGATAGATGGATAGACAGACAGATATATAGATATAAACGGAATGATATATATATATATATATATATATATATATATATATATATATATATATATATATATATAGAGAGAGAGAGAGAGAGAGATAGATAGATAGATAGATAGATAGATAGATAGATTAGAATATATGCCTAATAATAATGGGTCATTTTTTACCTTACAAAAAACTTGTCAGTGACATATTTTGTTGAGTAGTTTCGATCACTGTTGGGTGAAATGCAAACTCGACAGAAGAAAAGTATAAAAAGAAAGCAAAACGCAATATATATATGTATGTATCCTCTCGACTCACCCGTCGAATTCGATGTATGTGGGTCAAGCAGATCAGTTCCCAAGAAAACGACAGCCCGACAACAGCACAATTGATTTTAGTGTTGAAGGTTTCGTGCAGGACCATCCACACTTTTTGAAGGGACGAATTCAGAGACCTGGTGCACTAAGTGACACAAGGTCCCCAAACGACCCTCCGCAGGTTTTGAATTCAGAGTTTTCCTTCTCCTCGACCAGTTGCCATCTAAGGCTATAGAACCCAGTCTGTCCTATTACTTACCCATAGCCGTAGTGAGAAGAAGAGGATTCACACCTTTTCCAAGGGTAATAGCACGTGAATGAATGTAATGGATTCCATTCCTCAATGTATATATATATATATATATATATATATATATATGTGTGTGTGTGTGTGTGTGTGAATTGTTTACTTGGTAAATTGCAGCTTTCTGAAAGTTGGCGGTTAATGATGGTCAACACAACATGGAGCCTAAAAATCGTAAGATACACATGAAGATTAAAAATAAGAGCGAGGCAACTAAACCTTAAAAATGAAGAGTAGTCTTTGAAGATTTAATCTTGAAGATAATCCTTTATATTTGAGGGTGAAATTTTAGCAGTCTCTGTCTTACACACGCACACACACACACACACACACACAAACATACACATCAACACACCACCACACACTTCATGCTCACGTACACACACATATATATGATTTTTTTCTGTGTATAAGATTTATATATAAATATATCATTTTGGATCGTATTGTTCTTGCTTAAATGTAAAAATTTCAAAAGTAAATTAAATACGATTTTACATGAAAAATATGTTCGGATTATAATAGAAAACGCCAACTTATATCGTTTTTCTTTTAGTACGGACAAAGAAATTCACACACAAACACACACACACACACACACACACACACACACACACACACACACACACACACACATATATATATATATATATATATATATATATATATATATATATATATATAATAGAAATCTTATAAGTATACTATACTCGCTCGGAAAACCTTCGGTGTCTTGATTTGCAAATAAACCAACCAATACCAAAGGGAAAAAAAAGGTATAAAAAAAAGAAAGAACCAAGAACATGTACGTTAAACGAAAATAATCGTCTAGCATACGATTTCAAGGCCCAAAGAAAAAAAAAACCCGATGCGTGTACGTAAAATAACTGAATAAAGTGCTCAATACAATGAGTAGAGCAGACCTAGTTAAACCTACAGGGCCAGAGAAACCTGCCAAAGTTTCTCCTAAGCGGATCGTCAGGAAGGCTGGCTTCCTGACGATCCGCTTAGGTTAAACCCTGGTAAGTTTGTCTGGATCTCTAGGTCTAACTATATATATATATATATATATATATATATATATATATATATATATATATATATATATATATATATATGTGTGTGTGTGTGTGTGTGTGTGTGTGTGTGTGTGTGTGAAATGTCTATGTACATAAATAAACATATATACATATATATATATATGCAATATAGAGCAAATATCTAGTTGGATTGATGTGAGTTTGTGACCCTGGGTTTCACGTTAATTGCGATCGTTTGACAAACTCTGACGATGGCAAATAGCGTGAAACCCAGGGTCACAAACTCACATCAATCCATATATATATATATATATATATATATATATGTACGTGTATATGTTATTGTGTATGCTTGTATACGCATGTTTTTTGAACATAGAAATAGAGGTCCTTACTAGATTAGATAATCGTTATATTTATTTTTTTATAGGTTTATATTTGATTTATAACCTGTAGTCAATATTAATTTTGTCAAATTTTCTTAATTACACAGCGGCCCTTTTATAAATGCCCTTCAGTTTTAGTTTTCCCCGCCCCATCTCTCTCCCCCACCCTTTTTTCTTTTTTTTTCCTCTCCCTCCCTCTTCCTCTGATCTTTAAGATTAAATCGTCTATTTTGTGTGTATGTCACCACAAAATATATGACTTTCCGGTTACATCTTTAATGTATTAGACATCCGACAACATTCATATTTCTCTCACTTAAACCGTCTTTAAAACTTCCCTCTCTAAAACTTCTCTCTGTTATGTTTGAATTTCCCACCTTCTCTCGTCTGTTACCCCTCTCTTTAGCTCTAACATTCATCCCACACTCTCATAATTATACTTTCTCTAAATTTTATTTTTTTTATTTCCGGAGTTGTTTTATTCTGTTTTCTTTTTGAATTTGTAGGTCAGATGAATTGGATCGTATTTACGATTCCAATGGAATAAATTATGACCATGAAATATTAGTGTAAGCCTTTTTTATTATATATATATATATATATATATATATATATATATATAAAATAATAAGAAAGAACAGTAAGATTTATACTCCGGTGTCCTTAGTAATTTTTTTTTTTAAAGTGCTCGATACAAACAGCAGATCATAATATTATAATTTTTTAAATTTAAAAAAATATATGTGATTCCATCGAATGGTATTTCTAAAAGAAAATAATTATAATATATATATATATATATATATATATATATATATATATATATATATGTTAAGCCATTGATAAAATCATGGTTCCGATGAGGATAGTATTGAGAGACATACCATCATCACTTCTCGTACCACATCAGACCACAGTTAGCAGAGCGGAGAAATTTGATGAATAACTAGAGCTTATATACAGTTCTAACATGAAAGATAAAAATAATCGGCTATCTGCTATGGTTTCTGGCTCGTCCCTATTGTAGATCAACGGCCTTGTTTATACTATAAATATTCAAAGGATAGGAAGTAGAGGTGATCCATCATCGCTCTTGTCCTAAAGAGACACGTTAAACGGGGAAAATGTTTCCAAAAACGCTTAAAGGGAATAACTAAACTTTGTCAGTAACAATAAACACATAATATCCATTTACTAAGAATAAATTGCTTTGGTAAACTGCTGATATTGCTATCGAGACTAAAGACGTGGCTCATTACAATTGAAAATATCAACAAAGCTTAGTAGAACTCGTAAGGAGTTTATTCAATCATTAAATTAAGAATTATGATTCATCAGAAAATTTAATTATGATTCATCAGAAAATTCAATTATGATTCACCAGAAAGTTCAAATACAAAAACCGTGTACTTTTCCCGGGTATTTTCTCGTACGTATAAAGACCTTATTTGGCCCTGTGTCGTATTTGTACTTTTCAGTAAAATTAATATTCATCTAAAAACTCGATTCTATCAATAATAATTGAAATAATCCTTGACCACAGGCAATGCCTTTTTTCATATCTTATCAATTCAAAGCGGATTGTGTGACAAAAGGTACTGAAAATACTTTAGATCAAAAATAGCGTTGATAATAATTCCTTTTTTTTTTTGGCCGACAGAAATGCTTAGTTTGAATGCAATAAATTGCAAGTGCTAAGCAGAGGTAAAATTGGTTTTATGTCAGTAGGGAAAACAACAACAACAAAAAGGCCGGACTCTTGCACTGTTTTTTCATTTGAAATGTTTTTAATACTAATGTTGTTGCCGATTTATTTTTGAACGGCTTATCAATCCGTTGTGGATTATTTAAAGCAGGAACATATTTTTGATTGCAAGAATAATAAATATTTTTTGTGAGTAAATATTGGATTTTATAGAGAATAACAATGATTTCCCAGATACGTATTCTACTATTTAACCCATAGCTGGAGTGAGGAGATGGATTCATACATTTCGAAAGGGCATTTTCGCGTAAGTACAAGTAACAAACACGTCTAGAATTCGATATCAACTCAAATCAACTGAATATCAACTCTCCGATATCTCATTCCGTTTAATACTAGCGTCCACACATTACACGGCCCAAGAGCCACTCAAGGTAGAGGGTTACTGTGTGGTGTTCTATGAAGTTAGGAAAAGTCAAGAAACGAAGTTTATTGTGTTATGCAAGAAAGATAACAGCTGACCTTAGACTTGAAGAGGTCAAGTTTGTAGTGACTAGGAAAACATTCAACCGGGAGTCTATTACACAAAGCAGACGTATTGGGAATAAACAGTCCGAATGGAACTTCCTCTTTACTATAGGAATACGAAAGGAATGGGAATTATTTACCCTTGCGCACGTGGCATGGCGGGTCCCAGTTGTAAAGGTCATTCTAAGGAATGTAGCCCCTCAGAACACATGTCATGGAAATAGCGAGTAGTAAAAGACAAATGCAAATATCGTTTCATTTTCGCATCTACCGTGACAATCTGATATCTCAAGAAATATGTAATCAGGAGATAGAAAGAAATGTTCGATGTATCTGTTGAATAAATCCTATCGGGAGACATCACTGGGAGATATCCTTAGCTAAATTTCAAATAAACGTATTTAATAATAATAATAATAATAATAGGAACTGGAGCATGATGAAGCTTATAAGTACCTAGGAATTAGCGAAGGCGATGGCATACAACACCCCCCAAATGAAGGAAAAAATAAGAAAAGAGTTCTACAGGCGTGTACGTCTGGTACTAAATACTGAGCTAAACTCAAAAAACAGGATATCAGCCATAAAGACATTGGCTGTCCCTGTGGTGCAATACAGCTTTAATGTCCTTAACTGGACCATAGCTGAAATTAAGCGAATGGACGCCAAAACGAGAAAGCTTATCACTTGCTACCGCATGTATCATCCCAAAGCTGATGTTGATCGTCTGTATGTATCCAGATCCGAAGGAGGCAGAGGATTAGTTCAACTAGAACTGTCCTACAAAACTACAACATTTGGCCTCCAAAGATACTTGGAAACTACAGAAGACTGGATGATGGTATGCGTCAAGGAACATGAAAGTAGTAAGCTTCTTTACTCCGTAATAAAAGAAGCCAACAAATTCAAAATGGAGTTTCAAATGGGCGTAGAGATTCAACTACAGCACAATACACCGGCTGAAGCTTCAAAATACTTAAAAAAGACAGCAAAGACGAATGCAACCGACCAGATACAGAAGCGATGGCAAGATAAACCGCTTCAATGCCAATAATCTGCCAGTACCAGACAAGCTGACATAGATAAAACCCGTATCCAATCAGTGGCTACGTAGTGCAGGGTTGAAAGCGGAAAATGAAGGTTTTATCCTTGCTGCACAGGACCAATGCTTGCTAACTAGGAATTATCAAGCACAAATACTAAAATATTGTGTTAGCCCAAAATGCAGATTCTGTGATAAATATCCAGAAACGATTGATCATCTTGTATCAGGTTGCACGATATTGGCACCCACTGAATATAAAACCCGACATGACAGAGTGGGCCAATATCTGCACTGGAAAATATGCAACTTCTACGGGAAGGAAACTGAAAGAAAATGGTATGAACACTACCTAGACCCGGTTACGGAGATAGGACCTGTTACAATTCTATGGGACTACACAATACACACTGACAGAACAATCAAAGCCAACCGCCCAGACATTGTTATTAAAGACCACAAACAAACAAAAAAAGTGCCTCCTTATTGATATGGCAGTCCCTGCGGACTGAAATTTATCTTTGAAGATATTCAAAAAGCTGTCAAAATACAAGGACCCTGAAATCCAAATCTCAAAAATGTGGCACAACGGAACATCAATAATTCCTGTTGTAGTTGGAGATCTTGGATTGGTTGGAAAAGATTAATCGAAGGGATTCCTGGAAGTCCATGCTCCGAAGAGATAAAAAAATTGTTCTGACAAGTACAGCTCAAACTTTACGAATGGCTTTGTCTATGTAATTTTTTTTTTTTTCAGTGGAAAGTGTCATGATACCATCTCTAACCTTAGGTCCATGGGTGGGACCCGGAAAGAAATGTGTAAACGCCAGAAATCAAAAGAAATAAAAAAATATTAATAATAAAGCGAGCCAATATCTGCCCTGGAAAATATGAAAATTTTACGGGGAAGGAAACGGAAAGAAACTGGTACGAACACCACCCAGATTCGGTAATGGAGATTGGACACGTGACAATTTCATGGGCCTTTACAATACACACAGACAGAACAATCAAAACTAATAGCTCAGGCACAGAGATCAAAGACCACAAAAACAGAATTTATTTTCTTATTGATGTGACAGTCTCTGTAAGACAGCAATATATCTTTGAAGACCTTAAAAAAAAACTACCAAAATACAAGGATCTTGAAGTAGAAATCTTAAAAATATGGCACATGAGGACATCAATAATTTCATTTGTAGTTGGAACTCTCGGATTGATTGGATAAAGTCCCAATAAACCCATGTCTTAAAAAAAAATACAAAAGGCTCCTCTTACAAGTACAGTTCACACATTACGAAAAGATTTATCTAAATAAAAAGTGTGTGATCTGCTTTATTTATTTTTTACGAAAATGATCAGTAAAAGATGTCATGAAGACATTTTTGACTTCAGGTTTCTGGTTGGGACCCGGAAAGAAATGTGTATACAAGAGAAACCAAAAGGAATAATAATAATAATAATAATAATAATAATAATAATAATAGACCACAAACGAGAAAAAGTGCCTCTTTTTTGATATGGCAGTCTCTACGGACTGCAATGTAACTTTGAAGATCATTAAAAAGTTATCAAAATACAAGGACCTTGAAATCGAAATCACAAAAATTTAGCACATGGGACCATCAACAATACCTGTTGTAGTTGGAGCCCTAGGTTTGGTTTAAAAAGATTTCAGTAGACTAATTGAATGGATTCTTTGACGCCCATGCCTAAAAGAAATATAAAAAATTGCTCTCACGAGCACATCCCATACTTTACGAATGTCTTTATCAATCTATTTTTTATTATTTTTATTTCATTTTATTTTATTTATTTTATTTATTTATTTTTTATTTTTTTGTCAGTGGAAAATGTCATGATGCCATTTCTAACCTTAGGTCTCTGGCCGAGACCTGGAAAGAAATGTGTAAACACCAGAATTCAAAGGAAAATAATAATAATAATAATAATAATAATAATAATAATAATAATAATAATAATAATAAGAAATAGTGCGTAAAGAGTACTATAGAAGGGCACGACTGGTATTAAAACTGAATTGAATTCTCAGAACAGAATTATGATTAATAACCCCAGTGGTCCAAATAGTTTCAACATCTTGAACTGGACTCTAAATGACATCAGACAATGGATTCTAAAAACAAGAAAGCTTCATCCAAAGGAAAACATAATATTCAGCTAGAATTGTCATACAAGACAACAACTATTGGCTTAATGGAAACAACAAATGACTGGATGATAAAATTAGTGAAACAACATAAAACAGAAAGAAAAAAATATTCATAATAAAATAAGGCAGTAAATACAAACAACATTTACATTTAGTAGATTCTTAGTAAATCAAAAACAGAAGCCAAGAACCAACTATTGCAGCAAAAGATAAAAAAGAAAGCCAAGATAAAGCCCTTGAACAGATGAAACAACGCTGGCAAGACAAACCTCTGCATGGCCAATATCCAGAACGTGCAAATAAACCCAATGTTGATAAAGTTAATACTCATCGATGGTTACGAGCATCTGGATTAAAGTCTGAAACTGAAGGCTTTATTCTTGCAAAGACCAGAGTCTTTTCACTAGGAATTTTCAGGCAAATCATACATAATAATGTGGATCCAAAATGCAGGTTCTGTGACAAATACCAAGAAACAATAGACCATCTAATCTCAGGATGTTCTATACTTGCCCCAAATGAATATAAAAAATCGTCACGATAGAGTGGGGGCAATACTTACACTGGACAATGTGCAAACACTTTGAAAATGTAACAAACACTGGTATGAACATCGGCCAGCGCCGGTTACAGAAATAGAAGATGTCACCATTCTATGGGATTATACCATCCATTGAAGCAAATTTATTGTCAAAAACCAGAAAGAAAAAAACTTGCCTACTAATTGATATGGCTTGTCCAGCGGATTGTAAACCTATCAAAATACAAAAGTTGAAATAGAAAAATGTAAAATTGAAAACAAGAATAATACCAGTGGTAATAGGTGCACTTGGAATTATATAAAATGGAACCATTGAAAGAATCCCTGAAACCCCAGCTTAAGAGACATACAGAAAATTGTCTTATTAAAACAGCACACACACTAAGGAGAACTTTGTCTATGTAACGCTAGCAACTTCATCGGAGATAAAAAAAAAAATTAACATGAAATGTGGCCATAATAACACACCACGACCTGCCTTAGGTCTTTCCGCAGACTTGGTAGGTAGTGTGTCCATAGCAGAAATAATAATAATAATAATAATAATAATAATAATAATAATAATAATAATAACACTAAACATGGCTTCTGAGCTTAACTGATCGAAAGTGTTAATTGATTGCATAAATCGCGTCTTGGCAAAACAAACATATCTCATTCAGTAACCACAGATTTGCGTGACAGTTGTCTGATCTTAGCCTGCTAGGGGCGTCCTTAAGTGGCTGGCACCCTGTATACCATTGTTTATTAGTAGTGTGGACAGCAGCATCGCCGGGTATTGCAAACCGTCTAAGCATATGATGTTACTGGACCCTCTGCAAAGTTATGCATTGCTTTTATCAAAACTTGTCGGATCGCGCGCATTTGCCTGTAATTCATGTGTTTGCTGTACACTTATAATGTCTCTTTGTATATTCTTACCCCAGTGTCCCTTTGGTAGCATTCTGCTCTCTCGCTCAACAGCAATAATGAAACTAAACATGGCTTGATTGAAGCGGTTAACATGTTTCTTTTTGGTGAATAAAGATGGACCACAGTAAATGTCTCGTTCAGTACCACAGATTGTTTTTAATTAACCGTAACCAATTGGTTATGTCCTCTAGTGCGGGTTGAGACACTGTGTTCATGAGCGGGAGTTGTGGCGGAATCATAAGTCAGTGTTTCGAGAAGGATGTTTTTCTTTTGTAATATGTAAAGAATGAATCAGACAAGGTGACTTGGGAGTCATATCTAGATATTTGGAAACACACTATATTGGAGAATGTTTGAGCGCAATGTATAACTTGTCCTGAAAGTATTTCAAACTGAGCACCTCCTACAATGTTATGGGCTACTTTTATTATCAAAACCTCTTACCATATCGCGCACATTAGTTAGTGATGTTTTCCACATATGCATTTATCAGAATGGGTATAAGTAAATGTCGCAGCCATGCGTATTCAGTCTACAAGGACGGCTAGCTAATCTTGTGGCTTATACTGCAACTATGTTGAGCGAAACTTAGTTACATTTTCTGGGAGTGAGCGCGTTATCTAGCGTAATCAACAGTCTGAACAAGGCTAGTAGGCATAAACACTCGATCACGATGTGACATGTGACTTCTTACTGGTACAACCAAGAGATCCGTATACCCAATTTCACTCACAAGGCATATGTCAACACGTTCTATGATCTTCAGTCACTTTCCAAAGGTGCCGCTCACTTGGATCGCCTCCTCCAGACCCATAACATCGACCCTGGTCAGAAAGCGAACATTCTAACCATTCCGCCACGTGCCCATAGAAGCGGTGTCATGACGTGCATATTGGGTTTCATATATGTGTACCCAGCTTAACATTGTTTGCATGCTGCTCTGTCAAATAATAATAATAATAATAATAATAATAATAATTGTCAAACAAAGTTACAAAAATCTGTGAGGACAAGGCGTTCCATGGCAAATACCTAAAAAGAAAGAAAGAAGCAGATGTAGACCAACAGAAAACATATCGGTCGCGGAGGAGGACCGGGTCGAAAACTGCGACCGAAGGCCTAATTATTGCAGCTCAGGACTAAAGCCCCGCAATCAGATCCTATCACTATCATATAATCGAGGATTGAACTAACCCGAAATGCAGTATCTGTGAAAAATATGATGAAACTGTCGGCCATATTATCTCAGGATGTCCGGAACTAGCAAACAAGGAATATACCCCCAGACATAAGAAGATAGCAACATATGTGCACTGGAAGATATGCAACAAGCACAAAGTCGAAACCACCGAGAGATGGTATGAGCACCAACTAGAGACAGATACACAAAATAACGATATAACTGTCCTCGCGGACATGACAATTCAAACTGACAGGGAAATAAACGCTAACAGACCTGATATTATCATAAAAGAAAAGAAACTGAAGAATTGTATGCTTATTGATATAGCAGTACCATCTGAGAGAAACTCCTTCATAAAAATGATCAAGAAATTGTCCAAATACAAGGACCTGGTGATCGACATTAACTAATGTGAGGAATAAAGTCTGCGATTGTACCAGTATTAATCGGGGTTCCAAGGAATGGACAATTTTTCTAACAGTATCACAGGTAACATCAACATTAAACATATATATTAAGAAAAGTGTTATCAATTAAATAACAATTCTACTATAGGGGTTAAGGACAATAGTTTGGACCCGGCTCTACAGGATACAAAGCAGGAAGCATAACATTCACAAATAATGATAGTATGAAATACAAATGTTTATGTTCAAGATTATTTTTCACGGACTTAAAAAAACGGTAATACCTTCCGAAGGAAACTCTCAAACTTTTCATTTAATCAAATTAATTAATAGTCATTGCAAAAGCAGTAAGACGAGTATTAAAGTCATTAGTAATAATAGTCAATAGTACAAGTAATATTAGTAGTCAGAAATAGCAATGAAAGACTTGTATATGAAAGAGGTTTATAAACATGGGGAAGCTTACACGAAACATATTTAGGAAAAAATAAATTATATATACTTTATTGAAATGAGACAAAAACATCGTCACAACCGCATAAGTACATTATTATATTTAATGTGAATATTCTTTCGTAATGAGAATTTATAAATATGGCTAAGAGAATGTCTTAGGATAATTTTGAAGGTTCCAAACTGGTGAAATTCGCCAGAACCCATTAAAAATTCTTATTAATGCCAGAAGAGAAATTTAACTATTGATTAATATTCAAGCAATGTCTACTGTCTTCCATTCATTGTGGATTGCTGATATATTTTAATGATTAAAGGCACAGAAAATGAATAGTGTGACAGAGATCAAATTCCGGCTGTATATATCCAATTTGTACTGGAACATCGGCTCCATTCTGAGCTGTGTAAAATTAGTTTAGATATTTGATTGGGAGATGAATTATTAGAATTCAATGATGATCGAATATGAAGTGTGTTGATGACGGAAAATGAATGAGAAACGCTTTGCCGTAAGCACATGCAGTAGAAGTAAAAATGCACTTTTTTTTCTGAAAATGTGCTTGACAGGATCCAATCAGTGTTGGTTAATAAATGGTCAGGGAGGGCATGACGATTACCTAAGAAGAAAATAAAAATGGCGAACAGAAATTAAATTATATCCACTTCTCAAGAAATCCTTGAAATAGGTACGAGTCTATATCTTTCTCTAATCTAATTTATCGGCCTTTCGACATAATGGAGATCAATATATATTGGTGAGGAGGAAATTCAACTCAGAGAAATTTTTCCCCTGCACTGTGGAACAGACTCCCGAGAGGATGCTTCCTCAATCACAAAAATTAACTTTTTCAAGTTTAGGGTAAAACGCTATCTAGATGTTTTAATCATAGTCATGTTTTACTCCCTTTTGTACGCATTTATAACAACACTCTGCCTTGAGTGGCTCGTCCACCTTGTAGTAGGTGAACAATAGTTAAAAAAAAAAAAAAAAAAATCACTCTTAAATATTCCCCTGACTGGCCCAGCTAAAAATAATAAAAATTTGATAAACTTAATGTCAACCCTGATCGAGCGAAAATGCGGTTTATATCATTCCAAGATGTTATTTGGCTTTTAGATTTCAGCAGTAGTACGAACTGCAAAGAGAAATGTTGTTCCTTGAAATGATCGACAAGAAAAAAAAACTATACATCAGAATTTTAAATTTGCGAAAAACTCACTTAAAGTTTTGTTTGTACAGGTAAATGTATCATTAAAACGTATATAAAAAAAAGATATGAATGAATTGAATATGTAATTGTGAAGCACAGAAAAAAAAAAAAAACCCAAAACAGCTAATTCCGCAAAAGTGTCACGAGACTGGTTCATAGAATAGAAAGATGGATTTACAAAATAAGAAAGGGTTAGAAGATTCTGAGAAAGTACTAAATGTTAGAATCATTTAGACATTCTTGTATGAAAGAGCTGATAAAAAGAAAGCCATATCCGACACGTTCCGAAAAAAAACTAATTAACTTTTTTCTACTCAACTGTCATGGACGCATCAGGAGCCAATAATGGAGTTAACAGATACAAATATGTTTCGACGAAAAAAGCTAAACATCATTTAAACCTATGGTATGTTATGTAAATACATTTGCATAGGAAGATTACACAGGAACGTAAATAATCACTTACATACACATTCAAGACGTGGACACACACATATATATTGTTTGAGGTAGCAATCCTTCATTTATACACGTTTCATAAAATACGACAGACAAGGTACTGCGATTAAGCTTTTTATTTAATTTTTTTTGTATTCGAACAAGTGTTTTCTGGACACAGAGTGTGTAGAAACTATTCAAATGTTTTATAATTCAGAGCGCTTTCGGATATACTTTTAGCCATTATCAAGGATGTATGGGTTGTGTGTACGTTTCTTGAGTTATAGGGAGGTTTTATTTTCCGAACACAGTCAGCACATTATGGCCGTGTTCGTATTTAATATTATTGAGTGTTGGATCTTTTCTTTTTTTATTATTGAGCTTCTATTATTTTTAATCTTTTTTGATTTGTGGATGAGGTTATTATGTTTGTATTTTCTACTAGTGTGTTTCGGATGGATTTTGGTAAATTTGTGTATGTATTTAAATGGTAAGTTTAAGTGTGTGTTTAAGTGTGTGTTTACATGTGTGTGCGTGTGCTCGTATAATTAGATTAATTATAATTTGTTTATGAGCCTACAATACAATAAAGAAGGCAGAGCGCTTTTTGATATAAACAATGTGAACATAGAAACCTACATTTAGGCACCTCAACGTGGAGTAATGATTAGCAAGTTTGTCTCGCTAAATCACTTACGACAGAATAGTAAGTTCGATCCTCACTGGGTGCCTTATACCATTGGCCTTGAGCCACATCTAAGCTATGTTTAGAAAATCACCGTCGAAATGAACACTGAAGGGTGACTCTTATGTGCATATATTTATAACTATCTATCTGTTTATTTATATATATATATATATATATATATATATATATATATATATATATATATATATATATGGTTACTGGTCACTAGTATCTGAGTATACCAATCTAATAGAGAGGTTAACCATCCCTTTTGCAAACGCCGACTCAGGCACATTTTTGCTTGTTTAACACACACAGAGTTAGAGATATGTATTAAATACGTCACCAACACTCAAACGCACAAATACACACGCACAAACATGCAAACACACACACAGTCACGCACACAATACACTCAAATACTCACGCACGCATACACACAGAGACAAAAACACACACGTTCACGCACATATTCACAAAAAAACACACAAACAATCACGCACATATACAAAAAAGACTCACACAATACTCATACACACAAATACACACAAAACGAGTCAGGCATACATACACATACTCACGCAAACTCTCACGCGCACATACCCAAACGCACAGTCTCTTTCTATATATATGTCTCTCTCTATATATATATGTATTTATCTGAGTCTGCGTGTGAGTGAGTGCAAAGACAAACTTTACAATAAAATTGTTTGCTTGTAAAATCTAAAAACTGAATTAAGTGTGGAGAATAGAGATTTTTTTTAAATTCTTGTAACTTTTGCAACACATTTGCGAGCACACACATACACGCACTCACTCATACACACAGACATAAATTTATCTACAAATTATATATATATCTGCATATGATCGTAGCGTTAAGCTTTCTATATTTCATTTAAAAATATATGTGTGAGAACAATTGCGTGGGTGAGTTTATTGCCAGGGAATAACATCTATGTGACATGCGCACCAAAATTTATTTACATAACATCTTTCTCTTCGGAATGTGAAAATATCCTTGATTAGATACACGTTGCACTTAATGTTCTCATGTATGCGTACAAATACACTTGAGGTTATATGATTTTATTTAAAAAAAAAACAAACAATGCAATTAAATGCACCACGCGCAGCTCGAGTTTCTTTATCTTCTATGGGTCACGTCCATTCAGGACGTGGGTGATCATGGCTCTCCAAAATGTTCTGTCCTTTGTAGATCTTACATTTTGTACTTAGTGGATTCTGGTGTCTCTAATTGGCTATTTTTTTTTGCTGACAAAATGCACCTATCATTCTCCCCACCCACGTCGTGGATATGGCGATATACTGCATCCGCGTCCTGGGTAAGACGATAAACTGCATTCGCGTCCTGGGTAAAACGATAAACTAAATCCGCGTCCTGGGTTAGACGATAAACTACATCCGAATCCTGGGTAAGACGATGAACAGCATCCGCGTCCTGGGTAAGACGATAAACTACATCCGCATCCTTGGTAAGACGATAAGCTGCATCTGCGTCCTGGGTAAGACGATAAATTACATCCGACAGCAAGGCCTTTGTTCAGGAATTTTCAGAAGCGTGGAACCACCTCTTAATTGTTGGTGTTCCCAAGTTCACCAGGAGTAGTAGCACCAGTTAGGGTCCCAGATATGGGCAAGTATTTAACCCCAAAACTGGGGTCAAAATGTGTAAAAATAGGTTTTATTACCAGCAATAATTTTTTGAAAAAATATTATGAGCAATACATTTTGAAAAAAAAAAATCACCAGCAATAAAAATCTTGTCGTCATTACATAACCCTTTGAGGTTGATATGCCGTAAAACAAACCAAAGCAAACCAAAATATTTTCCATCGCAAAAACACGCACAATATTTTTTCTACAGAAGTAGTAAACATGAAATATCGTAAGATGAAAGTATTTCATCAACCACCTGTATCGAGAGATCCGATAGGCTTAACTTAAAAGTGAGCATACTCAAGTGGTTTTACACCTGGTTTTGGACATTGACGGATCAGTTTTTCACACAACTGTGATTAATAGGCACAGACAAATCAGCTGGTATGATCAGACACCAGTACATAAACATGATATATAAGATTCGAATAGATCAATAGATAGGTATAAACTGAATGTTATATATTTGTAGGTGTAAAATGTCTGACAAGCATTGTTACATAAATCAAATCGAGGCTGTCAAGGTTTTGGATATTTGTGGATCTTTTTTTTCATTCGATCTTTCTTTTTTCTATTTTTACACGAAATATTCACACGTCAATACATAAATAATAATGGTTGGTCGTTTTTATCCCAATAAACCCGTCTGCTAGGGTGGATAGATACTCACTGCTGTAGACGCCCACTCACGTACACAGACCACCGGTGATTTATAATGAAAATATACTGAGACAACCTTAGAGTTTCTAAGAAAGAACACCTCATCTGGCATGATCAATAGTTTGAAAATGGACAGTAGGCTAACAGCCTCGGTCCCAACGACTTGTGAGCCTTGATATGGGCTACAGTCACTTTGATAAAAAAGCTGATAACCTCAAGACGTAAGCTTTCTGACAAATCAAAAGATCGGTATATATATATATATATATATATATATATATATATATATATATATATATATAATTTAAAAAAATGGTTCCTTCGCTACATAAGAGTTCTCATGTTTCAAAAACGAGAGCCGAAAACCTCAATTAAAATTAAATTGGGTTAAAGTATCAAGCCCTGTTTCATCCTCAAGCGAAAATTTAGGAAATATTAATCTTATGACATTAAATAAGGGTTATATGAAGATATATATATATATATATATATATATATATATATATATATATATATATATATCCGTGGAAAATATTGAATCAATTGCTAGGTTTGTTGCTAGGAAAGTTGGTTCACTGTGTTGTACAGGAATTTATACAGAATTTATCTTACAAGTCTACCATTCGTCCATGCATTGAATATTACTGTTACACATATACTTCTTTTGCTGCTCTATATTTAGAGATTCTTTATAAAATCCAAAGAATCTGCGATGATATTGATTCTTACCAGGCATCTCAACTTCAGACACTTTACAACCGCCTTTAATGAAACTTCCCTCTGCATTTTTTATATATTCTTTCATAGTAATTTTGTAATGAACTTTCCTCTATGCTACCTAAATTTATGAATTTAATCGCAGTATTAATTTGGAGGCAAGTTTCCCATGATTTTACAGTTGAAATGGCTATATATAACCGCAAGTTCTATCTTCACAGTTTCATTTCTCGGGCATTTTGTTTCTGTGAAATTCACTTCCGGCTTCTTGCTTTCGAATAAACGTTGATCTTCTAAAAAATAAAATTAAATATTAATTTTTATATTCAGTTTTCTTAATTCTTGTTCTTTTATTGTCTCCTCCCCTTAATAGTAGTATTTCTTTCTAATATTCTCTAACACTCAAGAACCCCTTGAGGTTTAGTTGCTTTATTCCATTGCTTGAGGCTAAATGATTATATATATATATATATATATATATATATATATATGATTACCATTTCTTTACAGAATAAGACCATCTATTCTTACTTTTAGTATACATATATATATATATATATATATACTAGAAGCATGGCCCGGTGTTGCCCGTGCTTGATTCAAAAATCTTACGGCTCATACAGCAATCCCTATCACTTGACTTTTACACCTGGTTTTGGACATTGACGGATAGGTATAAACTGAATGTTATATATTTGTAGGTGTATTTTTGCCCTTCCTTGCCTTTAAAGGAGTGCCCTTTGCCGTGCTGATGTTGCTACATGTCTTACTTCTTGCCTATCTCACACACTGCGAATTTTTCTAAGCTCTATACTAAACATTTAATCTGTTACGAAAAAAAGAACTAAACAAAATGAACACAAAACGATCAGCTTTAAAAAAGGACTTGTAACTGGAAAAACCGAATGAAAAAAGAATGTTAACAACAAATACTTTTTCACACCCCACCCAGTTCTGCGGAATCAGAATCAACGTTGACTTTAAGCAAGCAAATGAGCCAATTGGTGTAAAGTGCCATCCAGATTTAAATTTTTCACTCTTGTGACGAATCCACCTATCGATTTTTTTGCATGCTAGCATGCTAGTTAATATTCGTGTCAGTCAGCTGTTGGTTCTCACGCTGGCCAATAGAATCTTCCTGCTTATTCGTGGCAGCCAGCTATAGGCTCTCACTCTGGCCAGTAGAAAATGGCCGCAAACATGAAAACTGCCGTAGAAGCATGAAAAAATCGGTTATTTCCACTATCGATGGGAGTTGGGAAATGCAAAGTCGGTCTTGGCGTTCCCCCTAACTTGGAGCATGTGCATGTAAATTTTGGTGCAAATCCGTCGAAAATTGCGGCTGTGCATTCGTTACACACACACACACACACACACACACACCCTTTTACATATATATATATATATATATATATATATATATATATATATATATATATATATATATATATATATATATGCTTCGTGGACAGTTCTGTTTCGCTGTATCCCTGCTCTTCAGCGCAACTAAACATCCGAATACCTCAAGCCAGGATTGAAACCCAACCGATTTGGTGTCAGTCAGAGTTTCTACCACTGAGCTATCTCCATTCGATAGAATGAGACAGTTAAATATAATTTCAGATGGTCTTTGCCCGCTCTAACCTTTTAACTTTCTGCCTTGAAGTAACAAGATGCCTCAGAGTTTTCACGTACGATTTCATTTCCAAGACTCTTTCACTGCTTTTTGGACTGTCATAGGTAAAACTTCTCTCTCACGTGCCAAACGACTTATGGATTGAGTTGGATCTTTTCTAATTTATTTCGTTAGCCAATAGTTGAAATGGTGATCCCTCTTCCTACTGTGACCTCCTGGTCCAGTTTTCCTCTCTACTGTTCCCTCTTTTTTAAACTAATTCACCGTTCTCTTGATGGTTCTTGAATGGACTTTGAAGATGGAAGCCATTGTATGAATATAGGTACCATTACTGTAAGCCTGAATGAGTTTTTCCTGTCACATTGAAAAGACAGTGGGTCTAACACAAAATGATTTTAATTTTTTCACTTTTTAAGCTGAGTTTTTCAGTGAATTTTACGACAAATAGTATCAATATGGCTAAACGTCTTAGCTGTAAATTCGAAAAAAAAAACTAAATTAGCTTGAGATTTTTTAGATATTAAACATTTTGTGAGATGGACAATTATGC
The DNA here is from genome assembly GCA_903632075.3 of Acanthosepion pharaonis. Classification (NCBI taxonomy): domain Eukaryota; kingdom Metazoa; phylum Mollusca; class Cephalopoda; order Sepiida; family Sepiidae; genus Acanthosepion; species Acanthosepion pharaonis. The sequence continues at coordinate 3,206,081 of CAHIKZ030003632.1, read as the reverse complement.
TGTTACAGGATTTGGACAATTTTGATATATATATATATATATATATATATATATATAATAAACAAAGTACAGTAAGATATATAATCCGGTGTTCTTATAGACATTTTTATTTTTACAAAATAGTGCTCAATGTAAAATTACAGAGCATTAATATTATAAATTAATTGATTTAAAATATGTTTTTTTTCGCTACACAGTTCTAAACATGTTTCAAAAATGGAAGCTGAAAGCTTCGAATTTAATTTTGTAATTAAATTAAAGACATTAGTTCCATTTCATCCTCAAGCGAATTTTCTTGAGGATGAAATGGAACCCATGTTCTGTAACTTCAATTATTAATTAAATTCAGCTTTCAACTTTTTTTAACATGGTCAGAACTGATGCGACGTCTAAAAAATGTTTCACTTTTATGGTGTTGAAACGAAAATGTACAATTTTATAGTGGATATATGCATGATTTAATGTAACACTGCATAAGATATATATATATATATATATATATATATATATATATATATATATATATATATATATATATATTATAAATTAATTGATTTAAAATATGTATTTTTCGCTATACAGTTCTGACCATGTTTCAAAAATTGAAGCTGAAAGCTTCGAATTTAATTTTGTAATTAAAATTAAAGACATTAGTTCCATTTCATCCTCAAGCGAATTTTCTTGATGATGAAATGGAACTAATGTCTGTAACTAATTAATTTATAATATATATATATATATATATATATATATATATATATATATATATATATATATATATATATCTTATGCAGTGTTACATTAAATCATGCATATATCACTATAAAATTGTACATTTCGTTTCAACACCATAAAAAGTGAAACATTTTTAGACGTCGCATCAGGCGGGAATTATGTTGTTTCTCCATAATTACCCACGTGATGCGACGTCTAAAAAGGTTTCCTTTTTAGTGTTGAAACGAAAATGTACAATTTTATAGTGGATATTTGCATGTTTTAATGTAATACTGCATGAGATAAATAAATATTTACGGCTCTACTTTATGTATTGAGTACTATATTTAAATTAATGTTCTGAACGGCGTAATCTTACTGTTCGTTCTCCTACAATTTCACACACACACACACACATATATATATATATAAAACCGTCAAAAAGCTGCCAAGTGATCGAAAAAGTAGCTAATATAATGAAAAACCAAAAGCCGAAAGAAGAAAACCAAGAGAAAACCCGACAAAAGAAAAGTAAGAAAAGAAAGGAAATAACAAGCGAAGGAAGAAAAAAGGTCAATACAGTAATACGTATTGCTCTCTGTCCACATTTCCAAGACAGAGGAAATACGCTTTCGTATATATATATATATATATATATATATATATATATATATATATAGACTGTCAGATAAACACTTAAAAATACTCGAACACACACACACACACACACACACACACATATATATATATATATATATATATATAAATATATATATTTGGTTGGATAGATGTGAGTTTGTGACCCTGGGTTTCACGCTTTAGCGATCGTCAGACAAACTTTGTTTGTCAGCATATAACTTGTCAATCCAACCAAATATGTTAGCTCTATCTCTGATATTGAGCGCTTTCTAATAAGTACCGCGCATATAATATATAAATGATTATACATATATATATATATTTATTTATATTTATATACACTTTTCACATATAAATATATATATATTGTTTAAAATTTGATGTATAATATAATTTCCTATATAATTCAGGATATAATCGGACCATCGCTTAAAATGGCTTCTGATTTCTTCACTCCTGAATATGGCAATTACCGTGCAGTGTTAATTTTCAGATCCGCATTTTTATATTTGTTAATGTTCTAACCCTAATATTGTGAACGCTTCTATTCAAAATAGTTTCAACCAATGGAATTATATATATATATGTCTAAGGTGCGATGGGTAAAATGTCACTGTTTTATATTTTTTTATTTCACAATTATTTTTTTTTGTTGACTGCACAATATAGTAGGGTCAGTTGGGAACTATCTGTGAGAAAAAGAACACCATAACGCAATTCACTCTGTCAGAAATCTGGAAGCAGCATACTATTCCACTTAGCATTCGCACCGGAAGCTCAATACGAAAATTTCAGAGAGTTTAGGTGTCAGTGTAGAGGATAAGGAAAGCATTTTATGAGTCTAATTTTAATTATGAAGACACGGCGGCTCGGAAAACACACTCTGATCGTTCTGATAAGAAGAGACCTCCCGAATTTGTTGGTGAAGGCCTTAGACTCAACACAGACTTTTATGAAGAGTTATCAGGAAGTAGTGTTTCTCTGGGTCAAGTGGTGAGCTGTTGGAAGACCCAAGCAGTAGAACCCAGTCATGGCTGTCAGACAAATTCTTTAACCACATCAGCCTTTACATCTGCTCACCTAACTCCACAGACTGCAACACTCTTCATTATTATGCGCAGTTGAACGAGAGACAAACAAAATTCGTTGTAACACCAAAGATAAACTGAAGGCAAGGATTATGGCAGCATTCTCCAACGTGGAGAAGAGTTGCAGGAGATTCCGAAGTCATTTGAAGGACGTGGTTGAAATCGGGGAAGATTTTAGTGAATGAATTCATTCTTTCGTATTTAAAGATATTTTTGTGCAATATAGGTAAATATACCTGTTAAAATGAAATGACAGTGTTATATTCCATTTTACATAAGTTAGACGAAAATTTATCCATCGCAGCATCTCTCTCTCTCTATATATATATATATATATATATATATATATATATATATATATATATATATATATATATATGATGTTTAAACAATATTATTTATGTATTTATTTGTTCATTTATACACACAATTAAATTACATATATATGTTGAATTGATTTTGTTGATTAATACTCATTGGGAAACTGGTTAAAATCAGAAAAGAAGTATTTGTACACACACACGCACACACACACACACACACATATATATATATATATATGTATAAAGTGTGCAGGTCAGACCTTGATTTCTTGCCTAAGGTGTCTCTACTTAGCTATCTGTAGCTATATATATATATATATATATATATATATATATATATATATATATGTGTGTGTGTGTGTGTGTGCGCGCGCACGAGCGTGTGTGTGTGCGTGCGTGTGTCTGGGTACATCATAAGATTAGAATTTATATTTTAAAGGATGTGGTAAGATTCTGTCCCCCGCCCACTAACGGTAACGGCCGAATCTGCGTTTTTCCCTTTACTTCTTCTCTATAGACGTAAGTGTGATATAGCTTCCTCTGTAGGGGAGACAAAATGTAAACTATTCATTCTCTCTTTTATAGATATATTTTATTCATGCCTTATTTTTTACACACACACACACACACACACACACACACACACACACACACACACACACACACACACACACACACACACCCGCCTCTCTCTCCCACACACATTCACAGATTAACATTAATATGCATACATATATATATATATATATATATATATATATATATATATAGATATATATATAAATATATAAAATAAAATAGATTTTTAGATAGGTATTTTTGAAACATGGTTGGAACTGTTTTATTGAATATGTTTTTAAATCAATTTTTATAATATATAGATATATATCTATATATAGATAGATAGATAGGTAGATAGATCTATAGATAAAATATATATTTTGTCATATATGTATCTATATATATATATATATATATATATATATATATGTATATATATATATATAGATAGATAGATAGATAGATATGTGTGTGAACGATTTCGTGTGAAAATGTGTGATGTTTGATAAATAAACAAAATCAAATGTTATTAATTGGCTTGAAATTTTGTTTAATTCTTTTAACGCTATTGTTTTTTTTTGAATATGTTAATTTTTTTTATACAATCTTCGTTCTCTCTCTCTCTCCCCCTCTGTATCTCTATCTATCATCTATCTAAATATTATTTCTATCTATAGATCTATATATATAAAAGATATATATATATATATACATATATAAATATAAAGTGTGTCAGGTTAAAATACTAAAGAAATAATGTGTGTGTCTCCGTGTGTTGTGTTTTCAAATGTTATTTATCTAATGTTTTGAATAACGCAGTGTTTTTTTTTTGTTGTTTTTTTTATGCATGAGAATTAACCTACACATCTAGTCTTGTAAAATATTGTTTGGATTAGTAGAAAATAATAGTGGGTAAAAAGAAATGCTATCTGTCTATCATATCTAAATATAAGGAATATCAGTTAAAATACTAAAGTCTAATGATGTTCTGTCTTGTGTTTCAAATAAATATCTAATGTCCTTACTGTCTGTCTATGCATATCTATACACATCTAGTCTTGTACGTCTGTCTGTCTATCTATCTGTCTATCTGTCTGTCTATCTATCTATCTGTCTGTCTGTCTGTCTGTCTGTCTATCTATCTATCTAATAATTTTTCTGACTGTTTGTTTCTATTTTCTTCATATATTGTCTATATTTCTGCTAAAATTCCTGTTTAAATATCCTCACTTTTGGCATTTTTTTCTTTTCTCGTTACACAAACGCACACAGATATAGACACACGCAGATGTGTGTGTTTGCGTTCGTGAAAAGAAAAAAACCGGAAGAAAGAATATTTATATATATATATATATATATATATATATATATATATATATTATCATTATTATTATTATTATTATTATTATTATTATTATTACTTCAAACATTAATTTTAGTGGATACTGTTGTTTCAGTAGACACACTGCCTTTCAAACAATAATTATTTCATCTACCAGTCTGCGCATTAGAGAAAGCTTAATAAAATCTGTTGTCAACGATGTTTCGAACATGTGTCCTCCTTTGCAGATGAAACCTCCGTTTAATCTGGTGCGCTTCACCGCCTAGAAATGTTCTATTCGGTTTAATACACTTTCACACGTTCACATTTTCTCGGAAGTCATATCTGTTTAGATTTCGTATCCGAAATCTAAACAAAGTAATTTCTAAATAATTAATGGACATTTTTATCCAACATAGTTTTATTACTCCAAAAATTAATTTTAGTTGAAAATCATATTTGTTAAACCATATTTTTAAACAATATATATATATATATATATATATATATATATATATATATATATATATGAAGAAAATATACTCTTAAGGTGTGCTATATTTATGGGCTAAAGTGCTCAATAGCAGTGATAGAGCGTATGTAAATATAAATATATAAGTGAACATTGAAGTCAACACTCAGAGACGACAGACTGTTTCATGCTAGACGCAATCTTCAGGGCACCTGAAGTTTGCGTCTAGCATGAAACAGCCTGAGTGTTGACTTCAATGTTCACTTTTATATATATATATATTATATATATATATATATATATATATATATATATATATATATATATATATAAAAGGTAATAAATCAATTGGGTACTGGTAATATAAAATATTAAAACTGATCCACGGTAAGAGCTCAATGTATTTATTATTACAGGGCAAATAATGAGTACACAATAAAATCCTAAATTAATTCATATGGGGAACTCATTCTATACTGGATTGAATAAGATTGATGGATCCCGTCGGTTGAAATAAGCATATTCCCTACAAGAGATTTGGGATTTTACTGTGTAACAACTAACTAAAAACACACACACACACACACACACATATATATATATATATATATATATATATATATATTGGGATGATGTAATTTTTCGGGCTGGGAAGGCAGCCTATCTAGAGGAAGAAAGAAGTTGTTTTTAAATATTCGCCTTTTTTAAACTAAACCTTGATTTTTAAATATCCTTTGCCTTGCCGACTAGTCTGTTGCAAATTTCAGGTCCTGTATACTTTGGATCTTTCGGATACGATCGAAAGTGCGTGAATATGTTCTGGGCAGAACACGAATACCATATGCCATCAGCCATGCTTGTACCCTTGAAATGCCAGTCGAGTCTCAACACTAAATGACGATATTTTAAATAACTGAGCCACTACTGTTTGGGTGCTAAATGGATGCCTACTAAACTATGATA
>CAHIKZ030003632.1:3185000-3195000 GCA_903632075.3 Acanthosepion pharaonis | reverse complement strand
TTGAGTAAAATTTAACTTTGTATTTTCCAGTAATTTTTCACAGAAAATCCGAAAATTCATGAACTAATCCTTAGAATGAAGTGTTCTTACAGGAAGCTGATAGATAGATAGATAGATAGATAGATAGATAGATAGATAGAAAATTTGTTCGCATATATTTATGTGTGTATATGTGTGTTTATTTTTTGTAAAGTGTAAATATTTGAACTTATCTTTGAATCGATATTTCTGTAAATATATACATTTGAATTTTTGTAGTAAATTAATTTGCTTATTATAGGTCCTATATATTATTAAAAGGCGTATGTGTTGTCTTTACTCAGAAAGGATGCACCTGCTATGGTTCACGTTTGTGTGAAGGAATAAATAACTTCTCTCTTCTAATTTACAAATCTTAAATCTGAATGAAATGCGCTTTGTAGTCTTCTTAGAGATCTAGGAACTATTTGTCAGACATTGTACTAGCAAAAACAAATTACTTATATACACGTCTTTTTTGTTTTTGTTTTATTTTTTAAATAGTTCAGTATAAAAAGTGTAATTTTTTTATATTTCTACGGATAAAAATGTAATTAGAATAAAGTATATTAAGATTAGATTAAAAAAAGCTATAATTCCTATTTAAGTATATATATATATATATATATATATATATATATATATATATATATATATATATATATATCTATATATATTTATATATTTATATACATATATGTCTGAATGTGTATGATATATTAGAATCAGTGACAAACCGTAAAGAATTTACTTAGATATGTATACTTATATTTTGATTGCACGCGCATTATACACTGTTATAAAGAAAAACCACGCTATAAGTATATATAAATACGAAAGCGTTTATGTTAATATATACATATATGAAGGAATATATATATATATATATATATATATATATATATATATATATATATATGTATATATATATATATATATATATATATATATATATATATATATATATATATATATATATACGATATATGTGTGTGTGTGTGTGTGTATATGTGTGTGTGTGTGTGTGCGTGTTTGTGCGTCTGTGATTGAGAGTAAATAAATATAAGAAAGCGAATAACAGTGGAGACTGTAGTAAATTCTTCAATTCACTCACTTTTCTTCTTTCAATTTTTTAAAGCTTTTTTGGCAAAAAATCTGTATCTGTATTCCAGGGTAAATTTCAGATACATACATACAAACATGCATACATACATACATACATACATACATACATACATACATACATATATGCATATATATATATATATATATATATATATATATATATATATATAAATATAAATATATATATATATTTATATATATATATATATATATATATATATATATATATATATATATATATATATATATATATATATATATTATATTTTATATTTATATATATATATGTATGTATGCATTTTCTCGTTTAAGTTTATTCCATTTTGTAATCCCGGCTGCCTGGTAGAATCCGAAATAATATATTTATTCGAGTTTTTGTAACGATGTTTATCTTGTATTTTTTTTTTTTTTATCTCCGTGTCATTATTTTCGTGCCGGCTTCATTTTGAAATGTTTTTATCCCATTATTATTAATATTATTATTATTATTACTGTTAATTTTTATTAGTTTTCTATTTATTATTATTGTTATTATTGGTTGGAATGGGAGAAGCGATGACCGTGCACACTTGTCCGCTATATCCTCGTCAGCAGAAAGAAAAAATACAAGCGGAGGTTTTGAAAAGTTTGACAAAAATCTCTTCTTCCTTTCCATTCACTTGCCAAGTGAAAGACTCAACACACACGTGATCCTGGCTTTCAAATAACTTCACTCTTCTCAGTGTAAGCAGTTCTTAAGTACTGTGTGCGTATGTTTTAACAGAGATCGTGTTAGTGTCAATAGATGTGCCGGTGTGTTTTTAACAATTTCCTCGTGAAGGAGTACTGCTCATCACACTATTAATTTATTGATATTTACGTGCAAATTAGTCACAGGTATTATGAACGATATGGATTTGACGGATTAACTTGTTTATTCTCTCTCTCTCTCTCTCTCTCTCTCTCTCTCTCTCTCTCTTCTTTTTAAAATTTGAATAGCTGAGAAACACGTGTGTGCTGTTGAAGGCATTCATAAAATTACGCGCGTTTTATTCACTTTCTTCTAGATTTGATGTGTGACGCACACAAGTCACCTCATCGAGGCTAACAACTGTGAATGATATTCTCGTGAAGGCTTCAGGATTTTCCAAAATAAATAAATAATATATAAATAACAATTTCAATGTATATATTTACAAAGCCAAGCCTCACGATATATATATACACAGTTCTTATAATAATAACAACAAAAACAACAATAATAATAATAATAATGATAATAATAATAATAATTGTCTTGGAGATTTCAGGTGACTAACTCTTCATATTTGATTTCCATTAATAAAGAGAGCGAAATTGCGTAAAATGATTACTTTCTAAACAACAACAAAAAAATAAAATAATAATTCTGGTGTTTGTTTTTTGTGGGTGCAGTTTTTTTTGGGGGGGGGGTTCTCCTTACTTTCCGTGGTTATTTTTTTCTTTTTGGTGGCGGGGGAGAGAATACTTTTTTCACAATGCTTATCATTTTAGCAACATATATTTTTGAGTACGAAAGGGATTTATAAAGTTCTTTGTGAATTTTTTTTTTTTTCAAGAAAAATATCGAAAATGAAATGTGTAAAAAAAAAAAAGAAAGGAACAGACAACAATCTTTGAACGCGACACTCTCATGATATTCAAACACACACACACTCGTTCGCGCGGGCACACACACATACACACGTGCTCGCCCGCACAAACGCACTGACTCACTCACTATCTAAAACAACAGCGTACCCGAAGATTCAACTGTGTGTCTGCATATATTTTTACGCTTTTGTGGGTGATTGCATTTGAAGTGCATGTTTACATTTCAGATAGAGACTTTTTCCACGCCCAGGTTTTTTTCTTTTTTCTTTTTTTTGGCTTTTTCTTCTTAATGGTAACATGGATTCTTTTTCATGGGAATAAGTGCTGCACTTGAGTGTGTGTAAGTGGTTGCTACAAAAATACTTTCAGTCGTACATTAAGTTACGCGTTTCTCTTATTTATTTTTGTTTTTTGTTGTTTTTTTTTCTTTTTTTCTCAGACACGGCGCGTATAGTTCGCGCCACATTGGACGTAAATTCCGCAGAACGTGTATGCGGGTGTCGTCTAGGTAGTAGTGTTTCTTACGCGACCTGCTTCACGGCTAACTCTTACTACCTCTGTCTTCTACAACCAATGTCTTTTCCGCACCTTTTCGTCTCTTTCACTTCCATTTATTCAGTTTATCTGTTCCGTCTTCAAACATGTTCGTCTCCAGGGTTCTTCCTTAACGGTTTGTCTTTTTCCATGTGTTTCATATTTAACTTGTGGTTGTTCTCGAATTTTGCGTATATGTCTTGTGATTAAGGTAGCCGCTCGTAAGACCGTTTCCACAGACACACATTTCTTTCTTTCTTTCTTTCTTTCTTTCTTTCTTTCTTTTATTTCTTTCGAAATGATTTGATTTTCTTGCCCAAATCTTTCGTTATTTCAGCTGATTTCTTTCAAGCGCATTTGGTCATTATTTTCCTTTGTTTCTTCCAGGCTCTCTCTCTCTCTCTCTCTCATTGTCTTGGTCTCTTCAGATCTATCTATCTATCTATCTATCTATCTATCTATCTATCTATCTATCTATCTATCTATCTATCTATCCCAGTTTGTTTCTTTCTATCTATCTATCTATCTATCTATCTATCTATCTATCTATCTATCTATCTATCCCAGTTTGTTTCTATCTATCTATCTATCTATCTATCTATCTATCTATCTATCTATCTATCTATCTATCCAAGGCCGGTGCGTACTACCCACGACCCCCCACCCTTTAAGCAAGCCTGATTCGGGCCTCAAGCAGTGCATTGTGATCCACGCTTACTTATCAAAATAAACAAAGCACAAATATCATTGAATTATGACATTTTTCGCGGATTTTTACGTAATTCTGGATACATTTTTTTGCTTTTTTCTCTCCAAATCCGTAAATTTGTTTTGCTCATGCTAAGTGTCGAAAAAAACACTATATAAAATTCACTATTTTTATCCATAATGTTGAATGTGTGAAAATTATTCATTTACTTAACAAGAAATACTGCTGATTTATTTAATATGAAATGATCTATTATGACATATCACTAATATGTTTCATGATATATTTATTTTCCATTTTCTAGTTGAGTTGTTCATCTATATTACATATGATCCATTATTGTACATAATTATTAGATTATAATAAAATCTGTATTTTATAGGAACACTAACCTATGAAATTTGAAATGTACTAGAGTTGGGGGACTCGTATCAAATTCAGGTCCTCTTTGCAACGGCCCTTTAACTATCTGAAAATGATTATCTATCTCATTATGATCCTATCTATCTATCTATCTATCTAATTTTGATCCTATCTATCTATCTATCTAATTTTGATCCTATCTATCTATCTATCTATCTATCTATCTATCTATCTAATTTTGATCCTATCTATCTATCTATCTATCTATCTATCTATCTATCTATCTATCTATCTATCTGTCAGTCTGTTTATAGTCTATGTGAATCTCTTCCTATTCATTACGCATTTTCTTTTATAATTTTTCACCAATTTTTTATGCTTTTTTGCATATTCCTTTCAAGCAACCATGCGCCTTTGTTCGTCTACAAACACACACACACACACACATACACGAACACACACACACACGTGTACAAACACACACGTGTACAAACACACGTATATATTTATATGCAAGCAAATCATTATTTCATCTCTGACACATGCAACTCAAAACATACACTTTCTTTCTTCCTTTCTTTCTTCCTTTCTTCCTTTCTTTCTTTCTTTCTTTTCTAGCCGGGAATATTTCGTCAGCGTATTTTGTCTTTATTTCATCTGTTTCTTTTCCTTTCTTCTTTCCTTTCTAGTATTTTCATTTTTCCCTCTTTTTACGTATTTATTTGTCTGTTCTCTTTCTCGTTTTCCTTTCTCACCGATTTTCATGGATCAGTCACGTCTATCAGACATTATTCTCTCCTTCTATTCTTTATTTTGATTAATTTCATATTTATTATTGTTTCTCTTTCTTCCTTTGTTTTTTGTTTTGCTCTCTCTCTCTTTAATACGTCGCACGAAATTTTCTTTCTTTCTTTCTTTAATTCTACTTTGATCTCTTAACTTTAACTTTCTCTCTGTGCCTTCTTCCTTGTCTTTCAAAAGCCATTGACACTTTCCTCTATTCTCCTCACGTCATTCTTCCGCTCTTTTTGTTACCGCTTCCCATCCCTTTTTTCAGCACCCCCTCCCCCTAATCAACTCTGCACGTTACTCACTGCGTGGTCTCTCAACTAAGTGTGCGCATCACACTTGTAAGTGCACCTTTTCTGGGTAGAAATATGGGCAACTCTTGTTCCGCGCATGCGCGTGCGTCTGCGCAAACACGCATTTACAGGCAAAGGAGAATTCCAAATAGAGAGACAGACATAAACAAATAGATAAACGGACGGAAAAGATGTCTATATGCATATTCATAAAATGCAGTACATATTATATATTAAATAGCATAAATGTGCTGAATGACAGGAGCGAGAAAATAGCGTTACATCAGGCTACCTTGTGGGAGTAGCCTTAAGCGAATATCGGCAATGAAGAGGTCGGCCTTCATCTAAGCTCGAACACCGGTATCTCGCGTCGGCAGTAGACACATAGCTAATATGTCTTGAGTAAATGTAGACTGATAACAGACTTAGATAATTAACAGGCACTGACAGACAGACAGATAGATAGATAGATAGATAGATAGATAGATAGATAGATAGATAGATAGATAGACCAGGAATTAACTGGCTTAGATAATTAACATATTTAGACAGGAAGGCAGACAGATAGATAGATTGATAGATATATACATAATTAGATTGATAGATACATAATTAACATTAATATTAACTTACATAATTAAGAGTCATAGACAAACAGATAGATAGATAGATAGATAGATAGATAGATAGATAGATAGATAGATAGATAGAAAGAAAAACAAGGAATTAACTGACTTAGAAAATTAACATATTTAGACAGGAAATCTGGCAGATAGATAGATAGATAGATAGATAGATAGATAGATAGATAGATTATTAACATTAATATTAACTTATATAATTCACATTCTGAGATAGATAGATAGATAATTAACATTAACTTATATAATTAATAGTCATAGACAAACAGACAGACAAATAGATAAACAATAGATAGATAGATAGATAGATAGATAGATAGATAGATAGATAGATAGATAGATAGATATGAAGAAAATAATATGCTTGCAAGCAAACTAAAATTCAAAGAAAATAAGTTCAAAGAAACTGACATGGATATCTAGATTTGAATAGACAAAAATAAAGATCTGCACAGTAAATTATCATTGTGTAGAGACACATGTGATTGGGAGAAAGTATTTCTTTGTTTCTATACACTTAGATTATTTGCGTTTGATAGGACATTATGCGTATCTAAATATATGCGTTTATCTTTATAGATGAAAGTTTTGACAAAGGGAAATCTGTTAAGCATATTAAAGTATTAAAAAAATAGTAATAAACACCAGAACAATGAACAAGAGATGGATAAATTCACAACTTTAACGAAATCTCTGCCGTTCTCTTTTTGCTCGTAACCAAAAATCAGTCATCAATAATGAGGCAATTTGTTAGGAGAATACAAAAAAAAATGAATAAAAAATTTAGCTAAATCGAAGACAATTTTCCACATCTTAACACGAAATGAATCGAGAAAATCTGTACTTGATTCGATTCAATGCATCAAATGCATCAAATTTTGCTCCTCCATAGTTATTTAGAGCAAGCGTTAACTGCTGTCATTACTTCAAATAAATAATGAACCAATTCGAGCTGGCTGCAAAAAATATCGTAAGAAAAATATGTCACACACGCTGCTCGGCTTTCTCAATCAAAACTATCATACATGAAAATAATAAATACAATGAAGGTCGAGAAGGCGAGAACATTATGGATCCTTACGTTTTAACCTCTTACTTCCTTAAATAATGATCTGCATTCATAATTAGGAACATTATTGCAATATTTTGATAAAGGTACTAAGTTCAAATTGTAGAAAAATCCCGTGGTCGAGATAAACACTCAGTTGTGGAGCAAGCTAAGTGAATAATAATTCAACCTTGAGAAAGAGAGCTATTTATGGTGCCATGGAGAATCTCATTGTGCTAAAGTGGGATAGTCCATTACTTGGGCTGAGTGGAGGTATTCTATATAAATACCAGCTTGATTCATCAGTTAGTTTGCAGGGTTTGTATTAAGTTACAACCTGCTTTATATTTGTCTGCCAGCTGGACGCTAGCTTGGACCCTTACGCCGGTAAGTGCTGTTTATTGTATTGTTATTCTACATCTCCTTCCCCACAACGCGCGTGGGTAGTGGCCTTTGGGGAGGGATGAGTTCCTTTAAACCTGGCTGGTTGTGTGGAAGTAGTCTGGACAATGCCCGAGGGGGTTTTGTCCGTGTTATTGTAGACGGCTGAGCAGTGTTTGATGTTATTTCCATCGGCGATTTCATTAGACTCTGGGCACAACAGGTCAGGTCATTGAAACCCTCCCCAACAACCAATACAGTATCAGAGTTGACGGATCAGGTAGAATTACCTTACGAAATCGCCGATTCCTAAGGAAACTGGATACACCAACAATTCCAGTTCCAAGACCTAGTGCATTACCTGAGACCCCTACACCAATGCCACAAACATTCGACGCTGTAATAACATCAAACACTGTTCAGCCGTCTACAATAACACGGACAAAACCTCCTCGGGCATTGTCCAGACTACTTCCGCACAACCAGGCAGGTTTAAAGGAACTCATCCCTCCCCAAAGGCCACTACCCACACGCGATGGGGAGAAAGGAGTTTTTTGGGGGCGCGTTCGAAGTTGTCCCTCGACTTTGCATTGTTTAGGGCTCGTCTCTTATTTTTTTATGTGTGCTTGTCGAGGGCATGTGTTGCATTGCTGTTTGGGGTAATATTGTAGTCGCCGGGTTCTGGAAGTCTTTCGACAGTATAGAAAGGAGATGTAGAATAATAATTCAACCCTGAGAAAGAGCTATTTATGGTGCCATGGAGCATCTCATTGTGCTAAAGTGGGATAGTCCATTGCTTTGGCTGTGATTGGCTGCTGGTACCTGAGTGGAATTATTTCTATATAAATATCAGCTTGATTCATCAGTTAGTTTGCAGGGTTTGTATTAAGTTACAACCTGCTTTATTTTTGTCTGCCAGCTGGACGCTAGCTGGGACCCTTAAGCCGGTAAGTGCTGTTTATTGTATTGTTATTCTACACAAATATTTAACAATGTAATAAAGGAAGTTCCATGTTTTTTTATAGCCTTCGAACACAAAACAAGCTTATGCAATTGTTGTAGGATACATACGGACAATAATAGATTTGTCCCCAATCACATAAATACAGTAGTAAATACTGCACGCTAGTCTGCAGTTGGAGATTCGTCTCAAGCTGTGCTGGTCGAACTCTCTGCCACAGGGCAGAGAGGATTTCTAGACGAGGCTATGTCGAAGGGCAGAGTCTCGTCTCAGGAATCAGCTAAACGACCCTGCGGAGAATATTTGGCTGAGCCTACGGACTCGGATACCCCACACTAAATTCGGCATTGTGATTCATCTGACCGCGTCGGGCCCTTGGTAGATATCCTGTAGTTGGAGATTCATCTCCAGATGTGCTGGACAAACTCTCTGCCTCCGGGAAGAGAGGATCTACAGACGAGGCTATGTCGAATGGCAGAGCCTCGTCTCGGGAAACAGCTACCCGACCTCGTTTTATACGGAGAATTTTTGGCCGAGCCTACGGACTCATATACCCCACATTAAATTCGGCCTTGTGCCACATCTTACAGCGTGGGGCGGTTGGTAGATATCCTGAAGTTAATGATTCATTGTACAATTCACTTGACTGACTTCTAATAATTGACTACTTCTTCTACACGCCGCTGGCGAATCTTATACGTGCTGTTTGTGTCCTAAGTATTATCGTTCATTACTAACCTTCTTGTGATTATTCTCTTCAGTAACCTGTCCTAGGTTACAGCAGCAATCATACAATTAAGAATTAAAAAAAAAACATTTAAATAGAAAAGCAGTGAAATCTTCAGGGTTACTTCTAGTATTCCTTGCTACAAACAGAATGGAACCTAGACATATTGTAGCAATGCAACGCTACTGTGTGACATGGTTGAATGATGTATTTGAAAGGGAAAATACTTTTTTAAGCAACGATGTCGATCAGTGGATGTTTTGAGCGAGAAAGACAGCTTCAGTTTGCAAATGGCAAAGACGCAAACAAACACATGGATAGGAATTGCTCCCATACCCGACGTATTCTACAGACGTGCCGCTTCCCAGGGAACATTCCTCGCCTGGTCAGTGGTTGATATGCGTTATAGATATTAATACTGAAACAAAGCGATCCTCAAATAAAAGCCCGAATCGATCGTTTTGATGAAATTCACAAATATTTGAAGGTTGTGATATGCTGCGAGAGAGAGAGAGAGAGAGAAAAGAGAGAAAGAGAGAGATAGAGAGAGAGAGAGAGAGAGAGGGGGGAGAGAAAAAAAGAGAAAAGAACACATACAAATATATTAATGAGTTATGAAATTTTGAATCAATATGAATAAAACATTTACCGTATATTTTCACATTTAAATGACCTAGAGATAAGACGAAACTCAAAATCGAGGTAAATTTTCGTGATTTTATCTGATATCCGTAGTATAGTGATTTTCCAAGCATTGCTTAGATGTGGCACAAGGCCGAAAGGAGGGGCCACCTAGTGAG
>CAHIKZ030003632.1:3162500-3175000 GCA_903632075.3 Acanthosepion pharaonis | reverse complement strand
ATATATATATATATATATATATATATATAATTTTATTATTACGCATACTAAAGTTAGTCTTTTTTCTTTTTTTTATTGAGGTAACATTCTAATTGCAATTAAAATCATTGAATAAATATTTATAGCATTTCCCATCCATTATATCGTATTTACAACAAGATAAGACATGCTTTCCAACCAAGAAAATACCCAACAATTAGAGCTCTACGTCATACAATGCTATTGTCGAATTATTGATGTTTGACCATTGTTTAATACACGAGTTCCATTATGATTCTAGAATTAATTAAATATAATTATGCCTGATTCAATAGTGATTACAGTCCAAAACAATTTTAAAATATTTAAGGAAATAAATAAGACTGAAGAGATCATCAAGTAAAAATTATTTATTTTACCTAAATTAAATAAAATTTTACCTTTTGTTTGTCTATTTATTTTCATACCTTTCTTTTTGCTTTCATCATTTCATAATTTTCATAATTTTCTTTTTTCTTTTCCGTTTTTTCTTTTTCTTATTTCCATTCTTTTTTTTTATTTCTTTCGTTCTTTGTTTTTCATTTTTTCATAACTTTATTATTTCTTTCGACATTTTTCTTTTTTTTTTGTGGGCGGGGGGTTCCTGTCACTGGATCTAACTAACGCCTTTATTATTGTTTGTTAGATCCAGTGACAGGGCCCAAAGAGTATGAGTTCAATACCTGGTTAAGGCGGTGGAGAACTTTGAGTGCAGAATTAACAGGAGGTACATGGCATCCATTAGACATGGCACGTGGAACTAGAACAGTCTACCCCAGTGAGCGAAATAAAGGGTTCAGTTCGACATTCCAACTATCTGAAGAAGGTGGGATATACAACGGCCGAAATGTTGTGATAAACATGGCGACAAAGATGAGGACAATAGTCCGAATAATATAAATAGTGTACATAATACCTCATCTCAGAAATATAGAAAAAACACAGCGAAACATATATATATATATATATATATATATATATATATATATATATATATATAGTTTCAAAACTTATAATAGAGAACTAAAAAGCAGAAATATAAAGTATTCATTTTAATCATGAAATAATAATGCAAAATGAAATTTGAACTCATTTTGCTATAGTAAGCCGAAATACATAACCCACCCAAATATACCATGCTGCACCGGTGGGGCAAGCATCCCAAGTTGGAAATCATTGATTTATGGACAGAATATTATTATGGACACAATATTCTAATGCCTGCGTAAAAATAGAGACGTCTTTTATCATCCTAATCCCCGGACGAATCCGTCGTATAAATTTCAGGAACTTGCCAACTTTCGTCTACCCAATTTCAGTCACAAGCATTGGATCCGCCTGTAGTCTACCCCGCACCCACATGGACTATATTATCAAAAAAGCAACTTCTTAACCAATCAATTACAGCAAGATGCAAAACCCAGAAAACTAATATTAGACCGCAAACCTGCAAGGGGCATATAATTTTTAATGGTTGTTTTATGATTCCTACTCTTTTCAACCGACATTTATTTTCTTATAATTTCACAAATATTTTTTTTAAATCCGGCATTATTTCTCATAACTCTCTTCTTCCTATATGCCGTATCTCTTCTTGAAGGGTGTGATCCTTCTATTCACTTTAGCCCAATGGTTTCCACAGGTGGACACATGTCCCACGGGTGTGGCATCGTAATATATTTTGTAGTTGTTATGGTCCGGTTCCTTGTACCACGGTGATAGTCCAAGGTAGAACCAATAAAGAAGAACTCGAATACGGATATGGAATAACACAGATATATTACAAACAGAAATATATACAGAGAGGTAGAAAAGTGTTAGTACGAACAATCAGGTTTAGTAGTAATTGTTTGAACGCGACTCTGTTTTGGACTGCCTCTGACTCGACTGACTGACTGACAGACTCCTGACGGACTTCACCCAAGACTTAACTCAGACTTCAGACGGAACTGAGACTTCAGACGGAACTCCCTGCTTCCTCTTGAGGCGCAGTATTTATTACGTATGGAATAGTTCATTATGTTATTATGGGTAAGGTCACATAACAGTAGTCATGCGTAGGATGTGCACCCTTTGGCTTATTATACCACCAGAATAAGGGGGCAATTCAACAATGAGTTATTAACAGTGAATTGTTTTCTAGTAAGTGTAAGTGTAAGTTTTTATGTTAATGTGTGTTATTACATACGATGCTTATACTGTATGCATAGTTAAAAATATTTTATGTGTATGTACGTACATTTGTAATTGGCATACAGGTTATTTCCCATCTCCCCACACTTGCATGTCTCGGTCAACATAGGAGAGGGCGTGATGCATGTCGATGGAAGAGCCCATGTTTTGCCGGTCAATCAGCGCGTGTGAGCATTCAGTTTGCTTCCTTCATGTGAATTGCAGGAGAATTTTTAATATGTAAGAATTAAATATTGCAAGTGGGACACCAGAATCTTAGAAATAAGAAAGTGGGGCATGGCCCCAAATCGTTTAGGAACCACTTCTGTAGCCCTTTGCTAAGCTTTCCCCCACTGTCTTGCCATCTATTTACACAGAATCGCCAGGTCGAGGTCCACTGCCTCCAATTCGTCGTTCGCATCATGTGCTTTTTCTCTTTCTAACAACTGTAATATTACCTTTCTTCCCGCTTTCCCTTATTGTATTTTCTAAGAGGTAATCTAGTATTCCTTCTATGTCTTTTAGAAACACTGTGTTATCTGCATATCATATTGTTAAAATTGCGGTCACGAATAATGAAACCTGGTAGAGTGTCCAGAACGTTATATTTGGTCGCTATACGTTTTTGAGGGGACATTGCTTTAATTCTTTGAGCCTTGACCACCGCATTACCGGTGGTTGAGAAAAAAAACGTAATGTCCAACCATCGGTTGAACAGTGGTAGAGAAAAATGACTTAATGCACAGCTACCGGCTGAACGGTGGGTAAACACTTGTAACTATTTTTTTATATCTACCGGGAAACATTACATACCAATTATTTGCGAATTTTCACTCAGGAGCTCAGGCCAAAGGGTAAAATTTTTTTAGGAATACAGCGATCACAGTGTTCAAAGAAAAGACAAAGAATGCAACCAAAACACAAAAAAGAACAAAAAAAAAAATACAGGAAAATCGAACTAAAGAGTGTTTACTATGATTAAAAACGTAATGAAGGCTGAATTCCTGCTGAGAGGCATATTTATTTTAATAAGACTTTCGATTGCCAAGGCCGATAGACTATTAAAACTGATATGTTCTGAAATATGTGTATCCACTAATATTTATAAGATATATTAATAAGAATGTGACTTCATATATGTTTCAAATTTTGTAATAATATTCAGTCAACATCCTTTGTATATTCGTTATGCTTTATGACTCCCTCTTCTTTTCTTTTCTTCTACTTCTACTTGGAAACTGACTCGTCTTCACTTATTTCTCTGTTTGGTAACTTCGTCTTGTCTTCACTCTTAAAAAGAAAATCTTGCAAACTACGATACGGCGCCAAGAAGTGTGGTGCCTACTTGGTTTAATTTTGCTTCCAGCAATACCAATAAGTTATGTCTTAGGAATACGGACAAAGAAAGATCATCTTACTGGCGCACAAGTTCTGAGAAACTGCAATGAGAATCTGAAATAGAACGAAAGAAATCAAGAAACTGTAGAATATAAACTAATAATAAAACGGAAGAGAAAAAAAGAAATTTTCGAAAAGAGAACAGACGTGAAGGTATTGTGCGAAGAATTGTAGCAGACAATGCAAATATTAACGGAGAAATTTGAACGCTGAGGAGATTTGGTGCTTTGCAATTTCTGTAAAATTCCAACGTTTAAATGTAAATAGGGATGTGTAGTTTGCCATCATTTGTCGGTGCGAAAATAGAATCAGCGATCCGAGTTCAAGTTCTACCCTAGTCTATGGCATTCACATTGCACTAATGCCCTTGAGGAGAACAAGAGTCTTGTCTAAGAGAAGAATAATTATAAATTGAAAAACAATACAAAAGACGACGGGAAACCACTATTTACATTATTCGGACTATTGTCCTCATCTTTGTCGCCATATTTATTACAACGTTTCGGCCGTTGTACGCTCCGGCTTTCTTCAGTTGGTTGGAATATCGAACTGAACCGTTTATTTCGCTCACTGGAGTTGATGGTTCTAGTTTCACGTGCCATGTTTAACGGATGTCAGTTATGAGTTATCTCCTGGTAATTTCCCTCTGAAAGTTCTCCACTGCCTTAGCCGGGTATTGAACTCACACTCATCTTCAAGGACACAGTGGATAAATGCGTTGGTTAGATCCAGTGACAGGACGCAAAGAGCGCTCAAACCTTGTGGGTGAAATCGGCTAGAGGTAACCGTCTAAGGTTATGATAATAGGTGGTTAAAAATACAAAACCCTTCAGCGTTCGTTGACCGTCGATTTGAAAATTGTGACTCGCTGAAAACACACACCTACTTGTACACTCGTGGAATATGTCGGCTGGAAAATAACGAACAGTGGTTGAAATTATTAAGTCGTATTCACATACATGATTAAGAAGACGATAAGTTCATATAAAGTTCTTTGAGTTGGATATAGATCATTGTTTTTAGGGGCTATTTTTATTGTCCTTGTTGATTGAAATCGCTGTTGCTTTGTTTCTTCGTTTTTACTAGTGATAACATTTAACAGCCTCGATTTCGTCTTATGCTTCATACCACTCCATGCAAAGTCGACAGCTTCGTTAAAACGGACTGCAGAATATTTCTGTATTTGAATTTCCTTATGTACAGCGTCTAAACGTTCGCAGTGTTTTCCTGTGACAGTTTTCATAATCTGATCACCGCTTAGTGTATCAGTTCCGCTGTCGTCACAGTTTGCTGTCTGCAATTCTCAGTAATTTCAGTAGTCATTCTTTGATTTGGGCGAATGCTGTCGTCACTCTCACGACGAGCAACACGCAAACACTTCTATCAACACCTTATGATTGATGATAGCTTGATCCTTTTCCAAGAATCGGTGAGCTTGAAGAAAGAAATCACTGTGAATGTCTTGATAATTTGCAGCAATTCTTTGTCTGCACGCAGCATTTTACAGGAATAATACTGCTTCATTGCTGAACAAATTCCCAGATGAAGTGACTGTAGAACTGAAGTGAAAAAAAACAACAAAATACTAGAACGATCCGTCTGGGGTTTCTAATTTATAAGAAATAACTTGAAAAAAGTTTTATGAATGATTTAATACAATTAAAAGCTCACTTCATTCTATATTCTGTTAACAGTGGTTCACGAATAATTTGGTAAGAAATGGGTGCCAAATAATTGGACCAAAAACAAACAACTAAATCAGTCACAATTTCATTTTTGAGTTTCTTCAAAATAAATTCGAAACCAGACAATAATAAAACCACAATTTATTTTTATTTATTTATTTATTTATTTTGTAAAACACCGTGGGATTGTTCGATAAATCCTTTACCTGCGCCAAAATTAACGAAAGACATTGGAGCCTATTTTTCCTACATACAATTCCGTCTGGAAAAAGCTAACAGCATCTGTGTGAGACAAGAAATCAGCTATATAGTACGCTTCGGAGCAACAAAGTGACTACTACCTTAAAGATTAGATTTTCTTTTAGAGACATTCTGATCAATCAAAGTTTCAAGAAAAGCAGGATAACTTTCATCTATCTTCGATAATATATTTCTGGTTTTGATTGATTGACTTGTTATTTACGGATTATCAACTTTTTGTAGGTTATTAAAATCATACATTATTTTAAGACTGTTAGACATTTTTGATGATAATAATAATTTACTCATACTAATCCATACTAATTACATACATATATAATTACTAATTACATACTAAGCCATACTAATTAATCCATAGCTGTGGTGGGCAGTGCAGGATTCATACTTTTCCCAAGTATATTCGCGCGTAAGTGAATATAACAAACCCGATTGGAATTGGAACTCAGCTCTCTGATTTCCAATTCCGAGCGGTTATCCATTCAACCACCAGCGCATCCAGTTTTATACCACTTGGCATTATCAAGCAGTCACTCACCTAGATATTGACCAGGCTCGGCGTTGCTTAACTGGAAACGATGTTTCAACGTTATATTGCTGTAGGTATTATATTTCTAGGAAACAAAATAATCCATGTTTCTGACCAACCAACACACAAATAAAGGGTTTTACAGTTTTTTTTGTTTTTTTTTTATAATTAAGAAATATATCTTCAGTTCTATAAAGAACAGGGTGAATAATTTTCAATTTTATACAGTTATTCTCTGGATGTATTTTTCTTTCTTTACAACGTAATTTCTGAGAATAGTAAACGACATTTTAACTTTGGTTATTGAACATATAGTCTTTCATTTCACCATTTGTTTCCTCTTCTGATATTATCAATGTTGATAACTTTACTTATCCCAGTAACATAATAGTCTTAATTTAACGTTCCAGTGGACGTATAATCATTTCTTGCCAAACGAAAAGAATTGTTGGTATGTTCTTCAATTTTCCACAGAATGGTTTCTTTCTCACTGTCAACAAGCAATAAGTCACGTTGTTTTAATCCAGCAATTACTACACGCAGACTCAAATTATTCCAGCAAATAAGAAAGTAGATACTCCATCTATGCTTTGTTTTATTACTTGTATTTCAGACGAAACATTTCTCGAAGGAATATGGATTAATTTAATACCACTGAAGCAGACACGTGCTAGTTTGTGAGTCCTAATGTTTTCGACACAAAGACGAAAAAGTAATGTGATACATTTCTTTTTAGCGTCTCGATGGATGCAAGTGTTTTGTTCGAAAATTCATGCAAACGAAAAAAAAAATCACTGGAAGTTCATAGTTTTCCTCGGCGATGCTGAATTGTCGTTTCACTCTGAATGGTTATAATCTCTAATCTCTAAAAGTTGCCCAACGCTATGACGTTTAAAATGATTTTAACTATTCAAATTTTATGCCGATGTCAGACGCATGCTGTGCTTCAGTGGCAGGAATTCGTTAATGGAAACTGTTATTGTTTTATTGTAACACTGGACCACAGACGGAAACGCCATCTTGTTTAAGCTATTACGGAAAAAAACGGCTTGATCGATCTGTTCATTTATATTTGGGCCTTATGGATTTTCTTGTTAATGCACATTAAATGACACTTTGATAAATTTCTTGTCCCTCTTGCCTTTTTTTAATATCATGCTTCTACCAGTTCGATGTCGTATATTTGCGCAATCATTACAGTGATACTTGTGCAACCATAAATCTATGACTACAATTCAAACGATGTAAAATTTCGTTTTTTGGTCAAATCCTATTCGCTTTTCTCGTCACAGAAATAAAAGCAACTATATGCTTAACAGATTCTTATTCAAAACAAGTTTTAGAGATAACGAAAACACCACAAAAGATTTGACCGTGATTTTAAAATCGTTCATTTTAATTTTATTTATTTATGTGTTAAAATTATTTAAAATTGCCGATTGTTATTAAAGGGACTGACCGCTTTCTGTTATTATAAGAATAATAAACCAATAGACGAATTAACTAACAGTTATTAATGGATACTTATAACTCAATTCAAGTTATGCCATATGACCAGGTGATGGAAAAGTATACCAAGGTGAGATGATTAACTAGCACCGATATTTGCTAAGCAATGAAAACAACGTAGTACTAAAATCTGTACTAGTTCGAATTACGTACCTAATACCTGATATCTACTACATCTTTCAATTTGCTTAATCGCCAGCGTCAATCTTCATCGATTTTCTGGAAACCATCTTAGAGTGGTTAATTGGTCGATAGTTCCTTGATGCTTAAAAAATGGCCGTTTTATTAAAAGACACATTTTACACTGGATTTCATGAGTTTATTAGAATTACTTTAATATGCATTATAGGCAAAAAACTTAATTTTAGCACGTAACACGATTATATGCAATTAACTCGTTTTTAATGTGTCACTTGCTATATGATTAACACTCAATTTTAGCATGCAAATAAGAACATTTTTAATATGGCCACATTTTCAGATTATAATCTTGGTGATTATAGCGATGAAAAGACAGAGAGGTTTCATCAAGATCTCAAGGTTATGGAAGAAAGATTCTAAGACAGATGCGATGTTAACATGATGGCTGATTTCTGCTGGAGCATCAAAAGAGACCAACCTTTTCAAAAGCAACGTAGAGTTCCCAAGAACAGAAGATTTATGCTTTTGGATAAAGAAAAATGAATGTATTTTAATTCCGTTCTATCGTTGTCTGTTTTGATTAAAAAAACTGATGACAATTTCAGAAAATTTTTCAGAAAAATCTCACACAAAATTAAACTAAGGCAAATATGTGTCATCAATTTTTGAATCAAAACAAAGATGATAAAAAGGAATGAAAAATACATTTATTTTTGTCCATCTAAAAGTATAAATCTTCTCTTCTTGAAAACTCGTGGGTGCTTGATTTTTAGATTCAGTGTAAAAAAAAATATAGCCCAGAAACATGTGCAGATTGCCCAACAACATTTCTGTCGAAACAAAATATCGACCGGCGTTATATGCAAACCAGTCTGTTTTAGTATCCGACCTGACTCAAGTTGGATTACGAAAAGGCATCTATGACAAAATGATTGATTGTTTTTTACGGCATATCAACCTTTTTCAGTTAGCGGCTTATCAACCTTTTGCAGTTTATTTAAAGCCTGAAAATAATTTGAATAGTAAGAATGCTTTAGAGATAATTATTATAACCCGTGAAGATAATCAATTATTTATTGATACAAGACTTACTGATTAACCCATAGCTGGGGATAAAGAGATAGATTCATACCTTTTCCAAGTGTATTTGTGCGTAAATAAATATAACGAACATAAATAAAAGTGGAATGTTTCTCTCTGATTTCTGAACCGTTAACGAAGCTTAGAGAACTTTGTTTCCCCAGCAGTGACCCATTTATTTACTGACCAGGTTAGACGTTGCTTAATTTCGTTGATCGTACGAGCGGGTGTTTCAAAGTGATAATGGCTGTAA
Source organism: Acanthosepion pharaonis (assembly GCA_903632075.3). NCBI lineage: Eukaryota > Metazoa > Mollusca > Cephalopoda > Sepiida > Sepiidae > Acanthosepion > Acanthosepion pharaonis. The sequence goes on along the minus strand of CAHIKZ030003632.1, from coordinate 3,165,957 downwards.
GCCAAGACATCTATGGGCAAGTACAAAAAAATGATTTTATGTTACTTAAAAAAGCCGATACGATCAGATAAATAATTTTCGCCATTTTTTTCTTTGCGGTTTATTTTTGAGTTGGGTAATTATGATAAAAAGAAAGGAAAAAGTAATTAAACTTATTTATGCAAACAATAACCTCATAGCTGAAAACTGTGGCTTTCTTCGGTGATACACACTTGATTAAGTGTAGGCGGATCTTCTATTCCTTTGTCTCTGGGCAGATTTCTTGGTCTTGCGAAATAATATATTATTCACTGGCTATTCCACATTGGATATCTCCCCTTTTCTCAAATAAGATCAAAGCAAAAATTAAGGTTCAAAGAAAAGAGCCCCAATTTCGCGATGAAATAATTTTCAATACGCACAAAAGGATCCGATTAACACCCAAGCAAGCTACAAATAAATTCGACCTTTGATGCATCTTACACACCAAAGAGTTTAGGGAGATTATATCGCAATTATTGCTATTAAATTCATACCTGGCTTTTGTTTATTCAACAAGGATGTATGCCCAATTTTCTTAACTTAAAAGCATAACTCATAGAAGTTAATTGTTAATTAACAAAATGCTGATGAACGGTTATTAAAAAAAATTAAATTAAAAATCCCAATACAAATATCGTAACAATAAAGAAAATGATTTAAGAAACGTTGCTATTTGCCCATAGCTGCTATCCTAACAGGTGATGCCATTCTGGGTAAGGGTTCACCTGGGAACAAAAGCAATTACGAGGTGCTTCCACGTTTCTTAAAACATCTTGATCAGAAGCCTTGCTGTCGTATCTAGTTTATCGTTATACCCAGGACGATAAGTTTGAAGGAAATCTTGACTCATGTAAAAGCACGCGAGAGAATAATAACGCGTGTATAAATTGTGATATCACTGAATATGCAGTGATAATAAGCACAGGCGTGTAGAATAGTTCCAATAACGATCCGTGCTTTTAGGATATCACCAGAATGATGTGTGTAATCTCCCCTGGCTTCCTTCTTTCACCGTCAAACAAAGTCTGTCAGCGTGTCGTTGGGGTAAATATTTCGAGAAAATATTTGTACAGACATGTTTCAACTTCAGCTTTCCAAGAAGCAGAAGAGCTGAGATGCCGAGAAGTAGAGGAAGTTTTACGTATTCATGTTGTACTTTTCGGGGACAATGAGTGCAATGAATCAGGCAAACGGATTAACATCATGTTTTGCGAGAAGACTTGCATAAGTTCTATTAAAACGTTAACGTTACTAAAATAGCTTCTGGTAAGATTGCTTTAAAGAAATCGAATATTTTTGTATGCAACAGGTTGTTCGAGGAAGTAGTCAGACTAATACACAAATATATATGCAAATGTTGCTTTTTGTGATGCAAGTTCATCATTAGTATTGGGTTAGAATCTCTTATTAATGGCCTTGTGTCAGACTAAGACAAGATCCGCATCGATGTCAATATATATCATTTCTTTGCAATGCAATGGGCGGCAAACTTTAGATTTTTGGTGGAATTGTTGTGAAAATTGTTTCCGATACCGTAGGAGTACAAAGTATGAGGCTGAAAATTTAATCGACTTTCTTAGCAAGAAGCCCTTCTCTAAAAGATGGTGATGTTTGGTCATGTTTTAGGAAGTAGGTTGGGCGGAAAATTTTACATTATGCGGGACACACACAGACACACACGGACATACACACACAAACGCACAAAGACAAACACATATTTCTGATAACAATAAAGGTTATATTTAGTAGGTACACGCGTTTGAATAGACTTTAGTATCTACTGGTCTAGAAATCGGGAGATCTGTTAAAAAATAATGTCTCCGAACGGGAATCAATTTTCCTTTCAGAGAAACTATTTTTAGGTGTGCCTTTCCATTAAGCCACAGGAAGCCATCAAAGTAAAACTAAGCTCATTTACTCTATTTAATAAATGGACATCGTTCGGTGGTGCCTTTTAAAGTCTAGATTAGCTAACTGCCATACCCGGATGGAAATAAAGTTTGTTTAAAGGAGTTAATGGATATTTAAAATCCGACAAAATTTTTTATTACTTTAAACCTTATGTTTATTGGTTACATGTGCTTGAATCGACATCACTATTTATTATTGGAAAGTAGAAGAAATGTTGTCGGGTTAAAATATCCATTAATTAAGCATAGATAAACAAGAGCTCCCAGGGAGCCATTAATGAGGTCAACACGAGATTTCTTTCACTATACCACACTGATATGGCTGACCTCTAAGTGAACACTCATTAACATCGTGAACGTGCCTGGCATTATTTTATGTCATCTCTATTACGAATTATATGAGCAATAAAAGTATTCATTAAATAACCTTTTACCACAGAAATCATTATTTTCGTCTCTTTACTTTTCTGTCTTTTATGCTTGATAATTTCGCGTTTTGTTTCATAGTCATGAGATTCGTTAAGTTCATTTTCTATGGATATTTTTTGTTAAATCACGTCACTGAATCTAAGGCAATGAAGCCACTAAGACGCAAATACTTACTGACTATGGAGGACAGTAAACCTTACTTAAGAGAGAGGACAATAAAAGAACTGTTTTAAGGAGACAGAATTTGAAGTTTGACATAACATTTAGGTTTATGAATATCATTGTTGACAGGAAAGCAATAAGCCTGAAAGGAATTGCACAAGCAAGAAGTGCTACATAAGAAACAATTAACATAGAATTTACGCTTATACTTAGCAATTCGAAGAGTAAAATGGTGATTCCTGTCAGTCAGTTTAATTCTAGGCTTAAATTCCTGAAGTGTGGTTTGAAAAGCGGGAAGGTCATCAAAACAATTACCAAGAATATATTTATAAGAAAGCCCAGGGATGCTATATTATGTAAGTGAGAGGATCAATCCTGTTCTTCTGGTACGTTTTTTTTTTCGTTTCTTTAATTATAAGTTAACCATTACATCTTCATGGTTTTGTCACCTTGATTGGGGTGAATTGATTAAAAATAATCTCGTTATTGATTTTCTTTCTTCGAAGATATTTTCTGTATTATTGGACTTTTCTGATCAATCAAAATTTTAACGTTTAATTTACGTTTAATTTTACTTTATTTTTTAATTACATATTATTCATTTATATTATATATTTTTACTTGTATATTAAATTTTTTCCGGCAGGAAAAATACCCACATATATCTCCAGAAATCTCTTTACTGGTTTACCATTATGTGGGAAGTATATATGGAGGATATAGTATATATAATATTCATGTACAAATTTGTTAACCGCAAATTTCTTCATTAAAAAAAAAAAAAAAAAAATAGAAAAGAATAGTGTGGAAATAGATCATCTAAGAACATCCGGCAACATAGATAGTCTATTAGGCATTAAATTTTAAAAAAAAATAATTAAATTTATTGTATGAGAGGAAAAGAAATCATGCAGCCTCTCGAACAGAAATGATGA
>CAHIKZ030003632.1:3155000-3160000 GCA_903632075.3 Acanthosepion pharaonis | reverse complement strand
ATATATATATCCATTCCTAATATGGTTAGAAGCTCCAATTCAGTCGGGTTTCGATCCTAGCTAGAGGCAAACGGATGTCTAGCCGCACTGATGAGCTGTAAACAGCGAAACAGTCTGTCTGTGGATGACATTATATATATATATATATATATATATATATGAAGATATATAGTTTTATGGATAGTGAATATAAATGAAGTTAACATTGTTTAATCGCCAGGCAGAATATATATATATATATATATATATATATATATATATATATATATAATTATAATTTTTTAAAAAAATATGATTCCATCGCTACATAGGAATTACCATGTTTCAAAAAAAAAAAGCTAAAAACTTCCAATTCAATTCTTTTAATTGTTCTGTTTCATCTTTAAGCGAATTTTGGAATAAATAATTTTGAAATTTACGGAGCTTTATAAGCATAAAAATTCCAATTCTATGGCTATGGAGGTTTCATTTTAATCAAGGGCGCTAGATTTTACTGACAACTATTGTATCAACATATTAGGATGTCTTATGACATCCGTTCAAGGCATATCGTCTTATTTTTTTCACCGACGGAAAGTTTTTGGCACTTTTCTTACGCCGTTAAATTTGTATTTGTATACATAAAGAATTTTTTTTCCTAAAAAGTTGTTTTTATATGAATATATTGAACTAACGACTTCTTTAAGTTTTTTTTTAGCTTATGATTGGGTTAAGTTTTTAAACCTATTGCTTTAACTGAACTTATTTATAGATTTTGAAATTTAAATTTTTTTAAGCTAATTATTTAAGCTAATTATTTGTTGGTATCGGCAAAAAAATATTATCTCATGTCTTTGATTTAATGAAAGTGTACATTATTAAGTTTCTAAAAACGAAAATTTTTAGAAACTTAATAATGTGTAGTTTTTCATGTAGGTATAAAAAGCATGGGTCATCCCAGGTTTTACATGTTATTGTTCTATTTATTATTTTCTATTTTACTTTTGGTTTTTTATTTGTTTCTTTAAAATGCCAACAATATTTAGATAGCGATGTCTGATCTCTATTACTAATATTATTAAAAGATCTTCTGCGTTGTCTCCACCTTATTTTAAATTAATTCTTCGTGGATCCTATATATATCTTTTCAATGTTTATTCTCAATGGATGAGATCGTGCATTCGTATACCACAGATTCTATGTGGCATTTATTATCCAACGGGCAATCTTCAGGTTTTCTACAATCATAATTTTCATTATTTTTATCTAATTTTAATTTAGGGTTGTTATTCATTTGATTTTGCCATGCGTGTTTTTCCAGGATTTTATTATTTTTTTTATGTTTCTTTCTAGATTTTCAGTGCAGCTGCAACTTAATTTTAAGGTGTTTTTATTAACGATCTTACTAAGTTTACTATCAGTAGAAAAGTGTTTTTAAATTAAATTTTTGTCCTAGCTTATTGCTTATTGCTAACCATATATATATATATATATATATATATATATATATATATATATATATATATATATATTTGGGCAAATTTTTGGGCAAGCAGTTTGTACGATGTGCCCGTATTCCGTCGTGTGTGTGAGTGTATGTGTTTATATGTGTGTGCTGTAATATTTATTTTTTTTTTAGCCATATTGTTTAAAGTTTCACCTGCAAACAAGTCAATGCAGGATATTCTTTATTTATTCGTCTCTTTGCATATTCGTTCTCTTTTCAGAAATATCTTCTGCTTCATGACTCAAAACACTTAAATGGTTCTATAAACATATATAAATAGAATATATATATATATATATATATATATATATATATATATATATATATATATATATATTATATTATAATTATTATAATGGATACGCATATTTGAAATTCTTTCTTTTTGTGCCTTTTTTTTTTTGCAACCACTTTCTTTCTATCTTTTTTTTTTTCATTTTTCATTTCTTCACTAACTTTTCCTTTTTGACATCTATTTTTCCCTTTGACATCTTTTTCATTCATTTCTCGCTTCTCCCTTTCATTTTTCATCTTTTTTCATTCTTTCCAAAATCCCCTTTTTATAGTCATTTTCTCTCTTTCTTTTTTTTAATTTTCATTTCTTTATTAAAGGTTTCTTTATCTTTTTCCACCTTTTTCTTTCTTTTTCCCTCTTTGTTCGTTTCTTTCTTTCTTTCTTTCTTTCAGTTGTGCTTCTTTTGCATGCATTTCCTTTCACTGCTTCTCGACTTTTATCGTCGTCGTCCTCTTTTTCTTTCAATTCTCTTTCTGCCATGTGTGCACTTTTCTTTCATACCGTCAATGAAAATTCTACATTCAACAGATTTTAAAGATACACACAATATATTGTTACTTGAAAATACTTTTTTTTCTCTCTTTATTTTCTTTCTTTTCTTTCTTTCTTTCTTTCTTTCTTTCTTTCTTTCTTTCTTTCTATATATCTATCTATCTATCTATCTATCTATCTATCTTTCTTTCTTTCTTTCACTTCAATTAAATTAATTTTTATTTTCATTCTTCCCATTAATGATGTCTCATTTTTGTTACGTTTTTTTTTCGTTTTTTTAAGTAAATTTTTGTATCCTTTTTAATTCTTTCCTTATCACTTTCTTTTCCCTTTGTCATTTTTTTCCTTTCTTTCTGTTTCTTTGTTTTTTCTTTCTTTCCAAATTCTACTTTTTATTGTCATTTTCTCTCTTTTTTTCATTTTTCATTTCTTCATTAACGCTTTCTTTTCCTTTTGCAACTTCTTTCTTTCTTCCTTTCTTTGAAAATTATTCGTTTTAGTCCTTCTATATCTTCTTTCTTTCGTTGATTCTTTTCAGAAAATTTTTGATTTTTAATTCCTATCGTTAATGCTCTTTTTATTTCACAACATTTTCTTTCTTTCTTTCTTTCTTTCTTTCTTTCTTTCTTTCTTTCTTTCTTTCTTTCTTTCTTTCCAAAGTCTACTTTTTATTGCCATTTTCTCTTTTTCTTTCATTTTTCATTTCTCCATTAACTCTTTCTTTTCCTTTTGCAATTTCTTTCTTTCTTTTTTTATTTCTTTCTTTGCAAAGTATTCGTGTTAGTCCTTCTATATCTTCATTCTTTCTTTCATTCTTTCTTTTCAAAAAATCTTTCATTTTTAATTACTATCGTTAATGTTCTTTTTATTTCACAACATTTTCTTTCTTTTTTCTTTCTTTCTTTCTTTCTTTCTATTCAATTAAATATTTTTTTCATTTTCATTTCTCCCATTACCGCTGAGCATGGGCCCATCTGCGTGGTATCATGGTTAGCAAACATGTCTCGCTAGATCAATTACCTACTGGGAAGTAATTTCGATTCTCACTACTTGCCCCATACTTTCGGCCTTGTGCCATCTCTAAGCTTTGCCTAGAAAATAACCATTAATTATGCCTCATTTTTGTTACGTTTCTTTTTTATTATTTTTAACTAATTTTTTGTCTCATTTTAATTCTTTCATTAACGCTTTCTCTTCTTTTGCAAGTTTTTTCTTTCTTTTATTTTTTCTTTCTTTCTTTCATTCTTTCTTTCCTTCCACAGACTTCATTTTGTTACTATTTTTACAGGCTTAAAATCTTTTTTTCTTTTCAAGGAAATTTTCCTGTTGATGCTTTTTTTCTTCTTTCAAAATCACTTTCTTTCTTTTATTGTTTCATTTTTTCTTTTAAAGGAAATCTTTCATTTTTAATTCCTCCGTTATTGCCTTTTACTTTTACAAGCACTTTCTATCTTTTTTTTTATATTTTTCATTTCTTCACTAAGACATTCTTCTTCCTTTGTCATCTTTTTCTTTCTTTCTTTCTTTTTCTTTCTTTCTTTCTTTCTTTCTTTCCGTTTTTCATTCTGTCGAAAATCTTCCTTTTATAGCCATTTTCTTTCATTCCTTTTCCTTTTTCATTAACCCTTTCTTTTTTCTTTGTCATTTTTCCTTTCTTTCTCGCTTGCTTCCTTTCATTCTTTCTTTCTTTTTCATTCTTTCCTAATACTCCCTTTTATTGCCATTTTCTCACTTTCTTTTTTCATTTTTCATTTCTTCATTAACACTTTCTTTTATTTTTGCCACATTCTTTCTTTCTTTCCTTTTTCTTTCTTTCTTTCTTTCTTTCTTTCTTTCTTTCTTTCTTTCTTTGCAAAGTATTCTTTTTAGTCGTTTGCTATCTTTGTTCTTTCTTTCTTTCATTCTTTCTTTTCAGGAAAATCTTTGATTGTTCATGCAATTGTTAATGATCTTTTTATTTCACAATAACTTTCTTTCTTTCTTTCTTTTTTATTCTTTCCAAAATCTTCGTATAGACATTTTGTTTCTTTCTTTTTCATTTTTCGTTTCTTCATTAACGTTTTCTTTTCCTTTTACCAGCTATTTCTATCTTTCTTTCTTTCTTTCTTTCTTTCTTTCTTTCTTTCTTTCTTTCTTTCTTTCTTTCATTCTTTCATTCTTTCTTTCTTTCATTCTTTCTTTCTTTTCAACTCTTTACATTTCTTATATAATACATTCCCGGACATCCCCTCTTCATATCTCGTGATGTTATTGCATCTTTAAATAATCTATTTTTTCTCTTTTCTTTATTTCTCTAGAAATTTGACTCTAGTTTAATCAAAATTTCTATCAATGCCATTTCCTTCCATCATCTAACGGTAGACAGAAGTGCGGTGTAGTCAAATCAAAATTTGGTCAAAGGTCTGCAATGTCTTGTTTATCCAAACTCCAAACCAGACCTAAGCTTAGAAATAAAAAATAAACAAATATAAAATCCGTTTATTAAAAATTTATTTGGACATTTTATTGTTAAAACTGATGTAACAATTTCTTTCTTTCTTTTTCAGCGTTGTTTGTATCAGCCAATCCATTTTTTTTGCTCTTCAATAATTTTTTCTCCAATGGCCTCTCTTCCTTTCTTCTTTTATTTTCCTTTTTTACTTCATTCTACAAATCTTTATTTTTCTTCTTATAAACATCTTCTGAAGTAAATATACTTTGTACATTTAACTGCAGGTTGAAGTAGAA
>CAHIKZ030003632.1:3027500-3150000 GCA_903632075.3 Acanthosepion pharaonis | reverse complement strand
GTGACGGACAAAGAACATTTTTATAAAATAATCCTTGTCCGTCACATTCAAAGAGAAGATTGTGATTAGAAGGAAAAGTGATGTCTTTTTTAATATATATATATATATATATATATATATATATATATATATATATATATATATATATATATAACTTCAGCCATATATCCTCCACCATGTCCTTTTTAACGTCCTCCCTCCCTTTTTTTTGAAAATCCTTTGAATTTTAAAATTAAAATTCGTAAATGAAAATGGCCATTAACTAAAGGTATCATAATTCCAATTGCAAAAAAGAATATATATATATATATATATATATATATATATATGTGTGTGTGTGTGCGTATGTGTGTGTGTGTGTGTGAGAGAGAGAGAGAGAGAGAGAGTGTGTGTGTGTGTGCGTCAAATATAACACAATGAATGTCTATTATGTCTGATCACGTGCCGTTCTAATGTTCGAATGTTTGCTGTAATTTCGGATGAAAATAAAGACAAAAAATTTCCAAAATTTGGATATATTTTTTAAGTTAGTCCTAAGCTTTCGGCTCACATGGGATATCCACACACACACACACACACATACACCCACATACACACACACACACCCACACACACCCACATACACACGCACACACACATATATATATATATATTGAAATAATAACATAAAAAATATTAATATACAACCAGATGTGACTGAAAATTTTATTTTTTTAATATTTCAATATTTTTTATTATTCAAAACATATATATATAATATATATATATATATATATATATATATATATATATATATATATACAAAGACGCTACACACAGAAACACATGATTCAGTACACGTTATGCAGAATTGATATAAAAACGATTAAAAAAAGATACTCAACGTTACTCTATCTTCGCAAGAGACTCTACGATGAACTAAAACGGCCATAAATACTGCCCCTGTTTTTAGGATATATCAAATAATAACATTGCTCAAAATCGAGACGTACCTAGCATTTATCTATCTATCTATCTATCTATCTATCTATTAGGTTGCCACTTATGTAATACTATTTTTGTTTAGTTGTACACAACTCTTGCGTTTTATGTGTCTCAACACAGGTATATGCCAGAAATACACTTTGTAATTAAGAGAAGCCAGGTGATGGTTTGAGCGGACAGTTTACTTCCTGGTTACGACAGGTAAATGCCCACCGCACAAGACTTGGTGGCTACCTTGTAATGTAAACGCGTGGTAGGCACGAATTCGAAGGAACTGAATGAGAACGATATAATAATCGACTCCAGATGACAGTGGAGAGTGACTCTCAGAGACTGCAAATGAGAATATAGGGTCTACGTTCGGATGAAAGCCTGGGGCCACACATGCACACCCTGGCTGACAATAATTGATGAAGGACAAAATATAAATATATATTGGCGGATATGCAATATAATTGGCCCTGCTCTGGCATCTCGTCTACAGTCACTTTCTCACAGACGCACCGTCGCCTCTCTCTGTCTGTTTTACAAATACTTTCATGGCAATTGCTCCGAGGATCTGCATACGCCGGTTCCCAGACTTCATAAGTTCAAGCGCCCTATGAGGCTGGCATCCCGCTCTCACCCCTTCACTGTCGAAACTATTAAATGTAGCCGTCTCTTCTACTCCAATAGCTTCATGTCTCGCACCTCTCGCCTGTGGAACTCCCTTCCCTATTCCAGTTTCCCTGAGAGCTATAATCTCCAGCTATTCAAATGTAATGTTAATCGACATCTCCAGTTGCCTTGATCTATCCACTACCCGTCTCCTCATTCATTTTTCTATCACAACTATCTGATCTTGCTCCAAATTTTCTGTAACCCCTTGCGTCCTAGTGGCTGCCCGCCTTGCTTGGGGTGAAATGCTTAAAAAAAAAAAAAAAAAAACATATAAGACTCTAATGTTGTCTCACTTTTTTGCCACACACACACACACACACACACACACACACACACACACACACACACACACACACACACACACACACACACAGAGGTGAAAACAAGACACACAAACATATATATACAAGTTGCGATGTGTAAATTGTCAGCCTTTTATATTTTAAATTTCATTCAAGCGCGTTGTCGGTTTTTGATTTTTTCGCCATCACAGTATAGTAGGGTCAGTTAGGCAAAAAAAGCAAAAACACGAAATTCACTCTACCAGAAACTTACAAATGGCATGCTCTACTTCTGGGCATTTGCATTGGGATTTTTAATACGAACATTTCAGATTGTTAACGTGTCAATCTGAGGACAGTGCAGAGGTTTCGGAAAAGGGTTGGATGACTCTAATGGTGTTTACGAAGGTACGCCAGCTTGGAAATCTCATTGTGATCATTCTGATAGGAAAAGAACTCCCGAATTTGTTGGTGAAAACCAGTCCATGATTGACAACGATTCATCCAAGTTAACCAGGCCCATACACAGAGTCACAGGAGAGGGTGAATTACTTATCAGGCAGGTAGTGCATGAAGACATTCGGTATTTCTCATACAAGATGAGAAAAGGCAAATACTTTTCCCAAGCCATATGGTACAAATGGAGAGACCGCGCTACGAAGCATACTCTACAACCGAACATGCATTGATTTTTCTCAGACGAGAAAGAATTTCTACGAGGATAAAATGGTGAACACACAAAACAATCGATGAATTACTGTGTCCCCCAAAGTTGTGCCGAGAATCATAAAAAAACAAATATCCAGTCAACATCATGGCGTTTGGAATGATCACTCATGATGGCGACGTTATGCCTTCATTTATCTTCTTACAGGGCTTCAGACTCAACACGGAGGCCTACATCAAGTGCCTTGTGGAGATAGTGCTACCCTGGGTCTTGTGGGTGGCTTCTGGTAGACGCCATGTCTGGCAGCAGGGCTCTGCACCTAGTCACACAAGCAGGAGAAACCAGCCCTGGCTGCCAGACAATTTCTGCGACCACATCAACTCTAACATCTGGCTACCTAACTAACTTATGTGTGGGGTGCAGTTAACTAACGTATGTGTGGGGTGCAGTTAAGCGGGAGACCAACAAAGCTCCTTAAAGATTAACTAAATGCAAGGATTATTGAGCCATTCACCAACTTAAACACGGAGAACGTCCAGGAGAGTTGCAGTAGATTCCGAATTCGTCTGGAGGCCGTGTCGAAGCCTAAGGAGATTTTATTGAATACATTGTAATTTTAGTTAATATACCTGTTAAAATAAGTCAGTGCGTTTTTTTATTTTTGCCTAATTTAGAAGACAATTTGTCCCTCACAAATTCATATATATATATATATATATATATATATATATATATATATATATATATATATGACGAAATATAGTTTTAAGGTGTGCTATATTTATGGGATAAAGTGCTTAACATCAGAGATAGATCGTATGTAAATAAAACGAACATTGAAGTCAACACTCAGAGGCGACAGACTGTTTCATGCTAGACGCAATCGTCAGGCTATATATATATATATATATATATATATATATATATATATATATATAATATAAAAGCGTACTATATTTATTGGATAAAGTGCTCAATATCAGAGATAGAGCCTATGGAAATATAAAAGTCAATATTGAATTCAAAACTCAGAGGTGGCAGACTATTTCATGCTAAACGTAATCATAATGCCATATATATATATATATATATATATATATATATATATATATATATATATATATATATCTTCATTTTAGTCGATATCCGTGTTTGAACAGGCCCACCTTTTTAATTTATTCTGTATTAGGTCAACCGGATTAATGTTACATATGAAATGTGTGTGTGTGTGTGTATGTGTGTGTGCGTGTGACTGTTATTGTACACATATTTGCATTTTGTTATTATATATACTTTAACATTAATTTTGTATGGAATTATTTCGTGGAAATAAATTAAAATTAAACTCTCGAAATCGCATATTGATTGAATAAATTCGTTGACTATTTTGAAAAAAAAATGGCTGTCGTTTTCTTATTTTAAAAAGAGATTTGTCTCATAATCACCTGCGATTCAAAGTATTGTCAGAACTGTTTCCTTTGAAGACGAAATCTATCGAAAACTTCTTCACATAGACACTGTCTCCTTCCCATTCTCGTTGTTCCTCTTTCTCTCTCTTCCACTTTCTCACTCTTCCTTTGTTTTCTCTGTCTCTCGCTCTCTCTCTCACTCTCTCTCCCACTCTCTCTCTCTCTCTCTCTCTCTCTCTCTGATGCATTACTTTATGTAAAACGTGCAGCTACATCCGCTAAGATGTCTACCGAGAAAACATGGCGATTAGCGATCGGATTACGTTCTTTGTCAGTCCAGATTAATCGGCAGGAATCTTTTAAATCCCACCTTCGCAAGGCGGTGCTTGTTGAGGCAATGTTGCGTCTACAAAATTCATCAATGTTGCTTTCCCAGTCACAATCGGAAGCTTGCAATTAATTACAAACTTTCGAAAATGTCGGCGCAAATTACTCTTCCCAGTCTAGAATGTGAGACCCTAAAATCTATAATTTTTTTAGCGTCTTGAAAGCATCATTGTTATGATGCTGTGCTTAAATTGAGATTTTAACAGACGTCATTCTTAAAGTTCAGTCTCAGCCTTTGCTACAATTATCCCAGATTAGCAAACATGCAGTGTATAGAAATTCAAACAACATAATAATGATCCATGTGAAATATTATTTGTTTCTATGTCCATCACACAATTTCTTCGCGTGATTTTGCATACGAATATATAAGGTGTGTGCATATCTTTGTTTTGTGCGTGAATAAATTATATGTGCTCCTGTCATTAAATGTACATACAAGCACACGCATAAATGTACACATTGTTAGGGTAAGCTGTTTTACTCAAAGGACAATAACTCAAAATACAATTGAGTTACTCCCCTTGTCCGTTCGTCGGCGCGGGTACTTCTGAATTCAACATGGTGACAAGCTGATACGCATGTAGAACTCATGGTTTCAGTTCAAATATATCGTTGTCGTTCTCATGCAGTAAAAAGATAAATGTTATTTTATCATATGTTAAAATCCACTTACCTTTTTGTTCATTCATTTTTTTAATTCAAACAACCTGGGCTATAACATGTATACGCCCACAGAAAACACACAGTTTGACTGTATTTGAAATAAGACATTAGAAAAACATATCCACTCACACTCAGTCTAGACAAACCTTACCCTGGTTGGATCAATAAAATATATAAACTCGGTGACCAAAACAAAATTTTAATATTTTAAACCCTAAAAAAAATCAGATAATAATATTTCAATTGTCTCTTCGGAAATTGTTCAGTTATAAATAGATTTATCAATTTTTAGGTTTATTACCCAGCAAAAATATATTTCTTTATTAGTCTTGAAACTTCAACTAGTTTCTAGACTCACGAATAATATTATCTTGGCTAAAGTTCTAATGAAAACTTTACAAATTTGTCAATTTGTGACACATTAAAAATGGCCGAAACATTGCGAATGTGTCTATTTTGTGAATGATAAAATTATAAAATGTAAACAGAAATGTGAGACCATTTGAAGTTATTTTTATGATTCCCACTGTATTTGAACTCAATATATTTTCTGTTAAACCTTGATTTTTAAATGGCCAAGAAATTGGATTTGAGATTGAATCATTTTGCCGACAGTGAAGCAGCAAGCATCAAACGAGAAATGAGAATAACGAATCCTGTACATTATAAGTGGAATATGTAACCGTAAATTCCAACGCTAGGGATTCTACTGTGTCTTCCCTCTCAATACTGTTTTAATGTTTTTACCATATATATATATATATATATATATATATATATATATATATATATATATATATATATATATATTATTATTATTAAAAATAAAGAATATCAAACAATTAAAATCCCATAGATGTAGATGTTTGATATTCTTTAATTAATAATAATTTTGCTCTGTCGTTTGACATATATCTCTCCCTGGATCTTTATCCTACTGGAAATTCCATACGGTTTACCATATTAATATAACCGGACGTCTAGTCACACTGATGAATTGTGATACAGCAAAACAGTCTGTCTGTGGATGACACTATATATATATATATATATATATATATATGTATATATATCATTTGTGTGTGTGTGTGTGTGTGTGTGTGTGTGTGTCTGTGTATGTGTGTGTGTGTGTGTGTGTGAATTGACTGTCTTAAAATTAACGGGACTGGTGTCACAAATAATTTATTCAAGTTCAGAACAACAAATTATACGTTTTCCTCTTCAATATCATCTAATGCACCTTTCCATCCTTGTCTGCCATGCTTCTCTACACAGCTGGAAGGATCCTTCTTGGGTGCCCCACATCTCCACCGTTCTGTCCCTCTTCACACCAACAAAACGAGCCCCTTCATCTTGGGAAAATGAGAAAGTCACACGGAGGAGCAAGGTCAGGTGAATAGAGAGTTTGTTTCACTACGGCGATGTTGTTCTTGACCAGGAATTGAAGAATTTCCACGGCGTTGTGAACCGGTGCAATGTGATGATGAAGCAGCCACGATTTGTCTTGATACAAATGTATATGAAAAATTCTATAGTTACAGAAAGCTACGATTACAGGTATATACTCCTAAGACATTATCTTAGATGATAATACTATACGCTTATCTCTCTTTCACTCATTACTCACACAGCTCATCCAGTCCCGTTACTACTTTTTAGACAGATCTCGTATATTGAATTAGAATCAAATATAGATCAAACATGAATTGGAACTCGACAGAATGATAGGAAATGGGACACATAGAAAACGTTTATGAATCTAACATTTTTCGCCCTTATTAAAAGCTTCACCAGAGAAGGAAATGTGGAAGATACAAAGAAAAGTCTGCTATTTTAAATTTTTGTGCTATTTGTTTTTCATTCGTTAAGCAGGCTCCACGTGCATCATATTTGTCAATGAGCTAAAATTATGATACAAATACGCACATGAATTATGTTACAAATACGCACATGAATTATGATACAAATACACACATGAATTATACACATGAATGCTCTTTCACAAGATCAATACCCGCAAAATCGTCCTAATGTATGAAAAAGAATCATAAAACATAAAAATACCGGCATTTTATTTATCCCTTCCATAGTTCATTTTCTGAGGAAGTTTAATAAAAGCAAAACATGTTATATTTATAGGTTTTTCATATTTGTTTCATATCCTATCATATAGAAAATTCTAAATAATTAATGAAATCATATTAATATTGCACTCCACCAAGTTGAAGTAATATATATAAGCTGATGGAAAATAATGATAGGCATGAATTTATATGTTTCAGCAACACACACACACACACACACACACACACACATATATATATATATATATATATATATATATATATATATATATATATATATGGGAGTAGTGTAAACTTCAGAATTTGAAGTGTGATGTAAGGTTGGGCGACTTGCGAGTCATATTTCATACATGAGAAAACACTCAATCGGTGACTCTCTGAGCCAACTGGGATATTTGACCTGAAGGCATTTCTAAAGGTGTCCATCCTGAAAAACGATGCGTTGTTTTTTTTTTCTCTTACCATATGTACATTTGCTGTGATTCATGTGCCTGATATATATCCTTATCAGACTGAATGTTGTGTGTTTCGTATATTTCTAAGTTTCACTTGTTAACGTACTTTTCTCTCATTCAACAACACCAACAACACCACCACCACCACAACCACCACCACCAATAATAATAATAATAATAATAATAATAATAATAATAATAATAAATTAAAAGTAAAGAAACTGCATTGTCAGTCTTTTCAGCAGGCGGGAAGTGTTGCTGAGGGGCGGATTTGTGTGAAAGATGATTTTATAAGGAGACGAATAGAGTCACTTAGATTTGCAGCAATGGGGCAGGCCATCAGAAAGAATTTAATCAAAGCCAATATAAGAAAAAAATCAAGAAGCAAAGATGGGCAGTCAAGTTGGTGGGTCAGTTACCGCATACTCAGGGAAGTTATCACAGAAAGAGAATAAGCGACAAGACGGTGTGATTGATGAGAGAATCCAGTGAGATATATGCCATACATTTCACTCAGTGTAAAAGAGAATTGGTATGTACACTCTTTTCCAAAGTATTGGAACGGTAAGGCCAATTCCTTTTTTTGTTCACTGAAGAGAAGATCAAAAGGGGAATATATGACAAGAGTTCAGAATTTCAGCTTTGATAGTATTTACAATTAGATGTGTTAAACAACCTAGGACATACCACCTTTTGCTTGAATCCATTCATTTTTCAAATGAGCAAAACTAATGGAATCCGCGACTGACGCGTGTTTCTTGTTGCCCAGGTGTTGCCTTATAGATTGATTGCTTAGTTTTAGCCTTGGGTTTCACATAAAAAAAACATGAATTTCTTGTTTAAAAGGATAATCCAATATGAAGACGAGGGAGCTGTGCATGGGAGAAAAGCAAGCCATTTTGAAGCTGAGAAAAGAATGAAAATAAGTCAGAGCTATTGAACAAAGATTAGGCATAGCCAACATAGCAATTTGGAATGTGCTGAAACGGAAGGAAACTACTGATGTACTGAGAAACAGACGTAGAACAGGTCGGCTAAGGAATACAACTGCAGTTGACAGAAACATTGTGAGAGCTGTGAGTAAAAAAATCCAAAACAGCAGCCAATGACATCACCAACAACCTTCACAGTGCAGGGGTGAATGTTTCACAATTCACCACTTGAAGAAAACTTCCAGAGCAGAACATCGGTGCCATTTCACAAGATCCGAACTACTCCTAGGCAGTAAGAATCGGAAGACCAGTTTGAAAGCGACAAAAGTTGTGGAAGAAAGTTTTATGAATTGCCGAGGAGATTAATCTCTATCAAAGTGATGCAAAAGACAAAGTCTGGTGAAAGAAAAGATCCAAAGCATGCAATCTCATCTGTGAAGGCAGTGTATTGGCTTATGCTTGCTTCTGAAACAGGTTCATTCATAATTATTGATGATGTCTTGAAAATGGTGAATGCAACAAGATGGTAGCTAGTAGAAAGAATTCAGAAGACTACAGAAATTTTGTCTGCCGATACACAGAGTAATGTATCCAAACTAATCGGAAGCAAGTTTATCATACACCTGGACAGTGGTTCAAAACAAACTGCCAACACAACAAAAGTCGTCATCAGTGTAAAAAGTGGACAGATTTACACTGTCCAAGTCAATCACCGGACTTTAACCCAATAGAGTATACATTTCATCTCCTGAGGAGGAGACTAAAGGAAGAATCTACCCCCGCCCCCTTCCAAAAAATAAAAAAGAACTGAAAGAGGCTGCGTTAAAAGTCCGGAAAATTATGTATGCAACAATTCGGTAATGGTAACGGACTACAGGTTTGATGCAATTATTGCAAGCAAGGATTATACAACCAAATATTAAATTTTATTTACTTTAAAACTATCTAGTCATTTACTTTTTCTCACCTGAAAATGGTGCGATCTGCTACAAAAGATATTATGTTCTCAACTATTTAACAAATCTCCATTTGGAGGGGACTGTGTATCAACCAGAGACAGTGATAGAAAATAACAATTGAAAGATATTACGGGATTTCTCGGCTGAGGCAGATCGTGCGATAAATGTAAGAAAACCCGACTAAATTGTGATAGATATGGAAAGTAGTATTTGTCAAATTATTAAGTTTGCTGTTCCATCTCATACAAGAATAGCCCCCAGAGATACTGAAAGATTTAAAAATACCAGAATAATTGAAGCTGTGGAACTTGAAGTGATTCTGGTAGTATTCGGTAGAATTTGAACACCACCTAGAAAATCTAATAAGAGCTCATGTAAAATTTGAACAATGACTTTACCCCTTGAAAACTACCATTATTTACTCAGAAAATTTCTTCAGTTTTAAGGAATCTTGTTGGCAACATGCCTCAAGAAGAGAATTTCTATTGACTACGTAAATACGTAGCATCAACATAATAATAACTTATTAAAACAATGTATTATTATGAAGAAAACTTATCAGTAACAATTGTAAACAAAATGAAAGACGTGTATACAAAGAATATCTTCGGACAAAACGAAACTTGCCTCGTCCCTGTAGATTCGTCTGCTAAACAACACCTCCCCCATTACAATTGAGTAGAACGATTGAGGCATACCATGGCATCTGAGGTAGAATTTATTGGTATGAAGCAGTATCTCCTTCTACCCACTTATAAGAGTTTGAGGCTTCTGATTAATCCAACCTTGCGTCGTATTCACCCTACTAGGGATATATATATATAGATTTTCTATTAAATTTTTTTCATATCTTTTTAATCAGTCTAGACAGATATTGCCAGCAAGCGAGAGTCATTAAGTGATCCTAAATGTATTAAGATATCCTTCCAGAGGTGACAGGGGTTCTTCAATCATTAATGGGAGCGTTTCACGCCGGGAACTATCTAACGCTTAACTAAGAGGGAGGTTTATTTTCGAGTCACTTAGTCCAATGATGATTAATGAAATCTTTTTACAAGTCTACTGTACGGTGAATTCAATCTCCGATCATTTCTGCATAATTTTGAGAAGAGCGAGTAAATAACTGACGTCCGCGCTGACAGACCTATAAGTGTTGGGGGTTGATTAGAAAAGTTAGGGGTTTGCCTGTCTCCTCGGCATGTTGCAGCAAGAACCAAAGCAGTTCTGAAAATATGGCCTTGAACAATACTAATTCCAGATATACCTATCCTGCACCTTTCATTTCTTATCAAATGTTCTGCCATATTAGAATTTACCAAAATTATTTTCGTTTTTCACAGAACTTTACTAGAATGCATATTTTCATATGCTATTTTAAAGTTTATTCTGAAGACAATATTTCTGTTACATTCTGTTACATTGTTACTATTATTATTGTATATTAGACTATAAAAACTATTTGTAGAGACATTAAATCTTAAAGTTTATTAAATTTATAGATCTCACTGTCTTACTTATAGTATTATTATATAATAATATGTTATAAAATTATTTTCTATAGAAATTCAATACAACTTTTATTTGATACATACACCTAAAAACTATCTATTACCCCACTATATTATTTATATCCTTATTACATAAGTGCATAAAAAATATTTTCATCTTTTACAGACCTTTACTCCAAAGATTATTTCAAATGAAATTCTAAAGACTGTTATATTATCAATATTATTAATGTATTTTAAGGTGTATCAAAACTATTTTCATTTTTACAGGTGTTTCCTCTAAATTTTATCTCTTGCACTCCTCTGAAGACTACAGCTATGTTATAAATGATATTATGGGCTTCGGATTATTATAAAAATTATTCAGTTGTAAATTCTGCCAAAAAAATTGTAATGCCGGTTCAAGTTTTGAATTTTTTGGCAACTATCAGGCGTTGTTGAAGACTAGGCTTCAAAACTGATGAAAATGCTTATAGAATTCAGGAAGTTGAAAGAAATGAAACAATATTTACCACAGGAGTCGCTGTTGGTTTAATCGTTTTAAAGGTGGTGATTTCCTTCTTGAAATAACGCCAAGAATTGCATGGCATTTAGCTGCCGATAATGAACATTTAAAGCATAAGGTAGAGAAGCTAACTATCAACACTCAAAAAACATTCCGAGCATCGTATATCATGTGTTGAATACTTTTCAATGTCTTTTCAGGACATTGGCATCCATGGCTTTCGATGTATTCCTTTTTTTTTATTAGCTGTCAATGGCTCTGCTTTCTTTGTAAACCTTGAGGAGTGATTTTATATTTCTCTTCACGATGGGTTTGAATACAGTTTTCCTTCTCTCCGACTAGCTTCCAGTCATGGCTAGAGAGGGAAAGAGAGAAAGAAGGGGTAGGAGAGAGATAGAGAGTGGCGAGAGAGAGAGAGAGAGAGATAGCGAGAGAGAGAGAGAGAGAGAGAGAGAGCAGAAATTAATCTATGTTTTTTCCCCAAATACAAACTGAATTTGAATTCGGCTTAAATAATTTTAAAACAATAAAGTCGGATTAAAAAACGAAAATACATTTTCTTTTGTTTTTATTGGTTAAGTGGATATTTTTTGTTGATAAATTTTCCCAATGGCTGTGTTTTATTTCTTTTTTACGTTTCATATCTTCTTCTTCCAAATCTACTATTTTTACCTATCATTGCTTTTTTTTAATTTTAGGTTTTCATGATTTTTTATGAAGTTAGTCTCTTGGCTCAGACAGTTTGATCAGTTTGATATGGAAGAGCTAATTTTCCTGATATCTAGAACAAAACATCATTTTCGTTCGTCGTTGTTAGTAATAGTGTTTTATTTGTAATCAAAAAATATTTATTCTTAATTTTGTAATTGTTATAGTCTCTGCCTTAACTGATAGAATAGAGGGTTGCTTTCGCAAATCAATAGCCAATAACTTAATACGCACAGGGAGCGTCCGGAAATTGTGTGCGTATATATATATATATATATATATATATATATATATATATAGAGAGAGAGAGAGAGGGGGGGGACAGACAGACAGAGACAGAGAGTGAACCCTCCATGCCTTCCATAAGGATGGCTGATGACCAACACCACGAGAGCGGTTCACTTCGCCTGCTTTCTCCCACGCTGTCCACCGACCTGTAGTGGAACAATTACATCGAATCTATAGCTTAATCTTCCGCAAGGAAAGTTGGTTCTCTGTTTCGCGTCAGAAGGCTTTTTTCGCCTCAGTCCATCCTTTAAATCTACAAATGAATCATTCGTCCTTGCACGGAATACTGCTGCTATACATGGTCTGGTGCTCTCGCTGTTCTTCTCGACGTACTCGACAAAATCCAGAGACGAATATATAATGTGATAGCTCCTGATCTGGCATCCCGTATCCCGCAGTCGCTATCTCACAGACTTGCTGTGACTTCCCTCTGTCCTTTCTACAAATATTTTCATAGCAACTGCTCTGGTGAGCTCCTTTCACTGTTTCCCAAACTGCATGAATTTAAGCGTGCTACAAGG
Organism: Acanthosepion pharaonis; assembly: GCA_903632075.3. NCBI lineage: Eukaryota > Metazoa > Mollusca > Cephalopoda > Sepiida > Sepiidae > Acanthosepion > Acanthosepion pharaonis. The sequence continues at coordinate 3,136,986 of CAHIKZ030003632.1, read as the reverse complement.
TTGGCATCTCGGTCCCACCCTTCTACTGTCGAAACGACTAAATGTAGCTATCTCTTCTACTCCAACAGCTTCTTATCTCGCACCTTACCGATTGGAACTCCCTTCCTATCATTTGCTTCCCTGATCGCTATAATCTTCAAATATTCAAATGTAATGTCAATCGACAGCTTCTGATGCCCTGACCTTGATCCCTGTCCTTCTCTTTATCCTTTTCCCAAACACTCCTCTTTACACTTATTCTCACTCTCTGTAACCCCTTGTGTGCTAGTGACACTCCCGGTTTGCTTGAGGGTATTTGCTTAATATATATATATATATATATATATATATATATATATATATCCCTCCACCCGTTTGCCCACATATTTGTGTTTGGCGACTTTAACGCCCATCATACGATGTGGCTTAAAAATGCTACTACTGACCACGCAGGCATTCAAACGTTCAATCTTTCAGTCTCTCAATCCCTTCCGCAGATAGTTAACTTCCCCACTCGTTTTGCTTTCAACTGGGAAGGTAAAGCCTCACTTCTCGATCTGTGTTTTACCTCCATCACCGAGTCCTGTAGCGTCACACAACTCTGCCCTCTTGGTAACTCTGATCATGCGGTAGTATGTGTTAACATCTTCAACTCCTCCCCTTGCAAAGAACTTCCTACCACTAGAACTTCGTTCTACTATCAAAGAGCTAACTGGGACGCGTTCCGTGATTTCCTCCGCGATGTCCCCTGGGATTGTGTCTTTACGCTCCCCGTTCAAGAATGTGCTTCTGAGGTCTCATCCTGGGTTAAAGCTAGAATCGACGCTTTCATCCCCTCAAGTCGCGCTCCTCTCCCTGGTTCTCCGCTGCTTGCTTAGCCGCCATCGCCCATAGGAACCACTTTCACCTATTCCGTAGCGACATGTCTGACTGCAATAGACGTCTCTTTGCCTCCGCCCGTAATGAGTGTAAACGTGTCCTCAAAGATGCTAAGTCACTATTTGCTGCGAGGATGAAGGAGCATATTGCACCTCGCAAATTTGACTCCAAAGATTATTGGCGGCTCTGCAAGAGCATACTGAACAATTGCAAACCCTCTATACCGTCTTTGTTCAACCAGTTCGAAGTTCTGAGCTCCTCTGCCGACAAGGCTGAAAGCTTTGTACGGAAATTTTCATTCAACTCAACGCTCAACTCTTCCGGTGTATCCATACCCGACTTCCCTCTTAGAACTGAAGCCCTATTGAGTGGGTTACACATAACCCCGTCATTGGTATTGGGCGTTATCTCCAATTTAGACCTCAAGAATGCTAGTGGTGGTGATGGGATACCAGCCATTGTCTTGAAGAAATGCGCGCCTGAACTGGCGCCCGCCCTTTCTATACAACTACTGCCTCAAGGTATCTTGTTTTCCTGACTGCTGGAAGTCCTCTTCGGTTGTTCCTGTCTTCAAGAACTCTGGCGACCACTCTGATCCTTCTAACTACCGTCCTATCAGTCTCCTAACCCTCTTCGGCAAAGTCTTCGAAGCTCTAATCAATACCGAGGTGGTTAACCACCTCACATCCAATGATCTGCTCTCAGACAAGCAATATGGCTGCCGCTCTGCCAGATCTACAGCTGATGTGCTTACGGCCATCACTGAAACTGTCTACCGAGCTCTTCAAAATAACGGGGAAGCTCGTGCCGTGGCCCTAGACATCTCCAGAGCATTTGATATGGTTTTGGCATGACGGCCTTCTTCGCAAGCTCCAGGGTTATGGCATTACGGGTTGATTGTTTGACCTAATACAATCATTCCTGTCAAACCGTGAATTGAAGGTCGTTCTCAACGGATTCTCCACCATTTCCTATCCCACGAACGCAGGTGTTCCTCAAGGCTACATCCTAGGCCCCACTCTATTCCTTATCTACATAAACGACCTTCCTGACGCCATAAATTCCCAAGTTGGCATCTACGCGGATGACACCACAATTTATTCCTGCCTCAAAAACAAATCTAGTGTCACTGACAAAAATAACCTGGCCGTGCGTATCGAAAAGGACCTCCAATCGGTTGTGAACTAGGGCAGGAATTGGCTGGTCAAATTTAATGCTTCAAAAACAAAACTGCTCACTAGTAATCACCACAGAGATCCTTCCCTGCCTTCCATTAGAATGTCTGACGTTCAACTTCTCGAGAGCAACTCTCTGCGGCTGCTCGGTCTCACGTTGACAGCTGACCTGAGATAGAACAAATACATTGGGTCAAGTGCTTCGTCCACTGCAAGGAAAGTTGGCTCCCTGAGCCGCGCCAGGAAATTTTTCTCCCCGGAATCGATCCTCCAGATCTACAAATCATCAATTCGCCCTTGCATGGAGTATTGCTGCCATATATGGTCTGGAGCCCCTTCTGTTTGCTTCGGGGTTCTTGATAGGCTCCAGAGGCGGATATGCAATATAATTGGCCGTGATCTGGCATCTCGTCTACAGACACTTTCTCACAGACGTGCCGTCGCCTCTCTCTGTATGTTTTACAAATACTTTCATGGCAATTGCTCCGAGAGAGAGCTATAATCTCCAGCTATTCAAATGTAATGTCAATCGACATCTTCAGTTGCCTTAATCTATCCACTACCCTTCTCCTCATCCTTTCTTCTATCACTCCTATCTGAATTTTCTGTAACCCCCTTGCGTCCTAGTGGCTTCCCGCCTTGCTTGGGGTGAAAGGCTTATATATATATATATATATATATATATATATATATATATATATATATGAGGAAAGGGAATTTTAATAGTAGCTGCTCCTGCTTATAACGCACAGCTCTTCATATGAATTGAGCGCCGAGGCAGCTGATTTGGCGTTTATATACATCACGTATATAATACGTTAAAAGATTTCTCTTTTCTCTGCAGTGCACCGGTAGCTTAGGAGCGTAGTCTCTGACTGTTAATAAATCACTCGAATTTCTCTCGCGGCTTGAAACAGAGATCTTGACACACTGATGATCAGTGATACAGCGAAAACAACCTTATATATATATATATATATATATATATATATATATATATATTATTATTATGCAATTCTGGATTTGATGCACTGTTTACCTTCAAAACACACACACGCACACTATATATATAAATATATGTGTGTGTGTGTGTGTGTGTGTGTGTACCTCCAGGAAAACGATAATAAACCAGCATGCCGCAATGAAAAACATTCTCCAAACGTAATGAAATCATAGTTTTATTGCCAAAATCCATATGTTGTTATTAAGAAGAAGGAACAAAGTATTTTTATTATGGTTTAAAATTTTTTTACTACTTTTTAAGATATTCGAAATTTTGATTAAAAAAGGAAATTGTTTTTCTTGCGTCAGCGGTGGTCCTAACTTTTAGTACAGCAATTTTTTTCGCCTCTTTTTTTACAGTGACAAAGATTAATTTGTAAATTCTTGCAAAAATCAAATATTTGCCTGATTTTAATGAAACTTTCAGAACATGCACAAATGAACTAAATTACTTTTGCATTTTTTATTACAAAATCTTAGTAAAAATATTTCCCCCTTATTTAATATTATGAAAGCTTCAAAAATTCATCAAGATAATTTGTAATGACTATATTAGTTTCTGATTCGGAAATTTAAAAAAAAACGAATAAAACTAAGCCATTCTTAAATTAGTGAAGATTTTGATTGCTTTTATGATTAATTAAATATTAAAGAAAATCTTTCCTGAAAAAAAAAAATTCGATAAAAAATGAATTTTTAAAAAAATTGTTTCATTTTTTTACAACTTAAAATGGAATAATTTATAATTTTTGAAATTTTTAAAGTTCAATTTCGATGATATAATTTTTAGGGAATATTGTTATTAAGTAAAACTATATTTGCTAATCATATGTTTAAAGCTTATTACAATCTGACGTCCCCAACTATCTTTAAAAGAATTTCGATCTATTAAAAGGCTACGTGTTTTAAGAGTTGTTCCCACTTACGGGAAGAAAATAAAACAAAACCCTAACGAAAATTGTCTGCTACAACGTAGATAATTATGAAAACGTACGGCGGGTAATCGGCAGTCAATAAATCGATTAACACCTCATAAAAACAAGACCTCGTGGTTAGGAAATTCTGGTATAGAACATGTAATTAATATTTATATCAAAACAGATTAACTTAACTTTTAATTTACAAATTTTTCACAAATAACGATTCAGAAATATATCTTTTATTTTTGCAAGCTACTTAAAACGGAAAATTAAGCTTTGTTTGCAAAATGGATGACGTGATCGATTTTACTAAGAAAAAAATGCAACTTTATTCCAATCATTATCTGTTTTAAATACATCAATGTATTTTGCTTACTGGTTATAGCAAATTTAGTCAATTAGCTTTCATTTAAACCCTAAATCAAAGCTTCATTTTAAAAATTCATTTTAAACCTATATATTCGTGGAGGAACCTATATATATATATATATATATATATATATATATATATATATATATATATATATATATATATATATATATATATATATATATATATATATATATTTAACGTTATTATTTATAGATACAAGTATTTAAGCAAATGCTCTGTTTACCGGCCTGAATGTCGAAAAATTTTCATAGAAAATATTCGTTCTTTGACAGGATTCAAAGAACGAATATTTTCTATAAACTCGGACATTCAAATGATTATTAATACTGTTTATCATAAACAGAGCATTTGCTTAAATACTTGTATCTATAAATAACAACGTTAAACTATAAAATGTCTTTAATAAATAAATTGTCGGACCTTGTCCATTTCTTAATATATATATATATATATATATATATATATATATATATATATATATAGTCAATTTTCAATGTATGAGTGTCAAGCAGATCAGTTCCGAGGAACTGACAGCCTGACACCAGCACATGAGATTTGATAATAGTGATGAATGTTTTGTGCAGAATCATCCACACTTTTTGAAGGGCCGAATACAGAGACTTGCTTTTGTCCTTTTGTCCTTTTGTCCTTCTCTTAGACCAGTTGCCATCCAAGGCTATAGAACACAGTCTGTGTTACTATTTACCTATAGCTGGAGGGAGAAGAAGAGGATTCATACGTTTCCCAAGGGTATTAGCACGTAAGCAATGTAATGGATTCGACTGGAATTCAAACTCGGCTCTCCGTTTCCTGAATCCAAATCCAAATCCAAGCCGCTATCCATTACTCCATTGTGCCTTTTATATATTTATATATTATATATATATATATATATATATATATATATATATATATATAGATAGATATAGATATATATATATATATTATATATTTACCATCACCAAGAAGTATTTAGTGTCAATGTTAACGTTGATCAAGGTATGAGGAAGTTTGAAAGTGAATGACAATAAATCTTAGTTTTCTCAAATCTCCAAAATCCATTAGTACATCCGGGATATACTAAAACCTTGACAAGGTAGAAAGAAGGATTACAAAACGAAAAAAAAGGGAATTCTAAAAGTGAATCAATCATGAAAATGGGTTATATAAAAAAATCAGGGAGTAAAACATAAGTAATACTTAATATATAATCGATCACACAGGGGTTGAAAAGACCAGCGACCACTTTTGTCGTCTGCCGAAATAGCCTATTCCTCATATGAGTTAAAAGCATTTTTGATTATTAATTATATTGCTTTGTATAAATTAAATAAAATACATTGAGCTCTTTTTTGTGGATCAGTTCTAATATTTTCATATTACTAGGGTCCACTTGGATTATATACCAATAAATTTTTTATCTGATATATATATATATATATATATATATATATATATATATATATATATGGGGGGGGTGTACGCGTGTGTGCATATCAAAATTTCTCACACAGATAAAATAAGCTACGTATTAAAAGGCTAGTAATATTTGAAGGGATCAAAAAAGCGATTGTACTTGTAAATCCCCCCCCAAATACTTAGTAGAGCGCTATGTTATCTCCTCATTTACTCTTTAGGACGCATAACAATTGTGTCGTCCGCCGTAAATAGTCAAACCACTAGTAATTATTCGCATCAACGGACTGTCACGTGAACCTCAAGAGCTTCTTAAAACTTGACTCAATTATTCCTGTCAAAAAAAAGGAACCTTGGCACCACTATTATCATAAGTAACCCTAATGCTCTTTTTTAAAAATCCAGATATTGCAAACAAATATTATTCGAAGTGTGAATTCTTGCTTTAAATTCCAAGAAATTAATGTAAAAAATAGCTGGAAACTTATTTTAGTAGGTAAGGCAAGTTTTAAAATGTTTTTTTTTTATGTCGTTAGGGCGTGCGGGTGCTATAATTAGTAGAGATTCGTAATGAGACATCGGAGAGCTGTATTCGAATTCCATTTGAGTTCGTTAAATTCATTTAAGCTCACATACTCTTGGATAAGTCAAGGAGCTCTCTTCTACCTCAGTTATGGGTTAAACAGAATAAACGTCTTGAATCTTCAACCTTGGATGGTAGCCAGTCGAGAAGAATTGCGTAGTAATTATTATGCAGCTAATGAAAGATTCGGAAAGTTCACAATGATTGCAAGATCTAGACTACGGTCAGCCTTCTTGCTAAGTTACCTGAAATTATTTAGGTAATTCCATGTCTGATGAAATTCTGCTTACGTGCCTTTTATGATTATATGACGTACAGGTGATCCGAAGTTACAAATCCTTATAGAAATGTTTATTGTAAAAATTTATAACAGTGCTAAAATCATGAACCTGTAAAGACAAATAAGTAGACGAGACTAAATCTCTCAGACGCATAATGATAGTTTATCCACATTCAGTCTTTGCCAAATAATATAAATACATGGCTGTACAGTTAGGTGGGTTTTCTCCGTACTTAGATCTTCTTTTCGCGATGATGTGAGAGGTTCTTTTTCTCTTCTTCATCTCGTTTGCTGTCATCTCACGTGCGCACGTCTTAAGCGCAGCTGTGTCAGTCAACTGCTTACATGTTAGGGGCAATTACCCATGTCCTACGAGGCGCGAATCTACACCTGGTGACTTGAACTTGACCGCTTTGATCTTCTGGTGAAACACAGACTGTGAAGTATAATTTGGTAACGCTATGAGTGAGGTTAACAGATATTCAAGTCATCGTAGATCACCCTTTATCAGAACAATGATTCCTTATTGATATTAAATTCGATCCAGATTATTTGATATTACCCGGCTCAAATCACAGAATCCATCCTGTTTTCCATAAAATGCCTAGGATAAATTCATTAATAATAGTCTAAGATGATCATTTTATTATTTTCTTTGCGCTCTTCCGTACATTTTAATGAGACTATGTATGTGAAAATGTTTTTCTATTTGAATTCTTTTTTCAATACAATCTCCAGTACGTTGAAGTTTGTTAAAATTATCTTTGATTATTAAGAGTTAATTTTTAAGGAATACTGGAACAGGTAAATAGATTTTTACAACCAGAATATGTCACCTAAATTTTTCTGACACATAATAAGGAAAGAATGTGTGGAGAATATAAAACAAGCCATATCAAAGGCAAAAGAAGGGCTTTAGATTAAGTTACCCATTTACAACAATGTTTCACGTTAAGTGATGTCTTTTAGTTGATTTTTAACTCTAAACTGCACATTATAAAATGGTGAAAATAAATTATGAGATTTAAGAACTTGAACAAGCTAATGAAACAAATGTGGGCATGTATCGTGTTGCTTTAAAAAAACGTGAAATAAGTCAATAAATAGCGAGAGCATTCAATTCCTTAGAAGAGCTGGTAAGCTCTATAAATGTGCAAATAAAGCAAAAATATTATCTTTCATTAGAGCCGACAGACAAGGTGTTGCGATTAATCCTTTTATTAAATTTATGTTCGAACAAGTGTTATCTTTTCTGGACACAGACTGTGTAGAAACTATTCAAATGTTCTATAATTCCGAGCGATTTCGGCTATACTTTTAGCCAATTTCAAGGATGACTTTATTTTCAATTTTTAACTGGATGTATGGGTTGTGTATATGTTTTAGAGTTATATGCATGTTTTATTTTTCAAATGGTCAGCACATTGTCGTCGTTAATATTATCGAGTGTTGACTTTTTTTGTTTTATTGTTAAGGCTTCTGTTATTTTAAATCCTTTTTACATATGGATGAGGTTATTACGCCTGTATTTTCTAAGTAAGTTTGTGAATGTGTTTAAATGGGTTCTGATGGAGCTGTGATCGGATACGTGTAGCGTAAATTGTCTATAGTAGTGTGACCAATGTAATTATTTATGAGTTTGGTTTGATCAGGAACATAGTTCCTTAAGGAGCATTTGATAATGGCTGAAAAGTATAGCACGGAATTACAGAACATTTGTTTGTCGTCTTTAATGAAACATATATATATATATATATATATATATATATATATATATATATATATATATATATATATATATGTGTGTGTGTGTGTGTGTGTGTGTGTATGTGTGTATGTTTGAGCACGTGTGCGTGTATTTGTCTGATTTTACAATAGAATTACTTGAAAATTTTGCGAGTAACGGGTCCTTCTTCAACAAAACCAACATATAGCTATGGATTTTTGAAGTATGAAAATTCTACCGGATGTGCGGCTGTTGTAATTTATAGAGGCTGGGAAGAGAGAAATTGGAGAGCCGTGTTCGAATTCAACTCAGGTTCGTTACATTTGTTTACGCTTAAATCTTCGTGTGAAATGAATGAATCTATCTCTACTTACCATCTATGGGGTAAATATTGTGAATTTTACGTTAAAACATGATTTCTTATCTCCAAGAGTTGGTAATGAATATTCACTCTCAAAAAATGAATTGTTCTTACAATTTAAAATGATTTTCTGCTTTACATCATCCACAAATGTTTCATAAAACAAACGATTAATCAGTCAAAATATAAAATTCACCAAGCCGTCTCTTCAGAACTTGCTTATAAAATCGAAGGTGCACATTCTTTTGGTCCTTGCATTCAAAATAGATTAGATAATTGATACATACATGAAACAGGAGAAACTTTACGGGTACATCTGTTTGTTATTCTGAAGATTGTCAGGTTACCCAATTAGTAACCTAAAAATGTCTACCTCAGGCCATCGACCTCTCTCTCAAGTAATACGTGCCTCTTTGACCAATTCTACTTCGCTTTATAGATCGTCTTTGTACCCATTTGCACAAAATAAAGGCGAATACATGCATGCCTTTTAAAATTCGACACGTCTTCAACCGAGGCGTGATTAATACGAGTGATATACGTTGCTTTCATATTCGTCGCTTCTTTTCTCCATTGATGAAACTGATTTATGTGTCTCCTCTCCTAGATAAATACGATAAAGTGAAAGACAAAAGCGACGTTTAGTCGGTTGTCGTGTTTATTTGTGTAATTTGCTTTTTTTTTCGCCAGCTCTCGTTTCGTTTGTAACTATTCGTTAAGTTAAATCAATAGTCCTTGCTGTTTATTCAAATAGAGATAACATGGACAGGATTAGTTTAAAAAAATAGTCCACCATACTCCCTTGTGCAAATTAGTTGGAACAAAACGAATAATTCCTTTATTATTTACTTTTTATTCGTATTTTTCCAATGAAACGTCACACAGTGCACATGTTAGTACTTCGTATGTCCATTCTGTTAGACATTTTCATGACGGTCGTCCTCGAGTATAGAATCTAGAGGTTGGCAGTGAATATTTCGGAGACAGTAAGAAAGCGTACTTTAGGTTCGCAGTGGATATCACAGCAGAGTGTAGTTCATCCTTCTCCTGGTCGCCTTTGGTCCTTCCGGTAGAGGAAACAAGATGGCCGCCTTTATACACTATGAATACAGTGTTGGGCGGCTTCTGATTGGTCAACCTTCTATTGGTCGACTATAAAGGGAAATAAGTCATTACTACTCACTAGTTATAGGTGTTATATACCCAAAAACCGTAACACATTCTACGTTCCTTGCAGATTGACCACAGATTCTCGATTGGATTTAAATCAGGAGAGTTTTCAGGCCAGTCTATAGTAATTAGATTTGCCCACTTGTAAAGCTTGACAGTGTGTTGGTGCATTGTTACAATTTTCGTACGCTTCCTTGGAGTAACATCCATCGCAGACAATTTCCATAGGACAACTAATCGACGGTCGTGACAATAGTGTCTGGGTGTGATAAAAATCTGATCCAGTTACGGATGACGCAATATTTTTTAAGGCCAAACAAATTTCATAATACATCATGAAAATAGATTCTTATTAGTGAACACCACTGCAAACGACCTAATTTGAGGAAAAAATAGAAATCGATTACACCATGTCACTTCAGTGGGTCTAAAACTGATCATATGGTGAAAGAAAGGAAGCTAAAGTAGTTATTTTAATTAATTTGCACAAGGGTGTATATCAAAGTTCTGCTTGTAAGTAGAAAACCGAGACATTGATAACTTGTATTTTTGTGTTAAGAGCATTTGATACCGGAAGCAAGGGCAGATTAAAAGTTATCAGCGCAGGAAGTGAATTCGGAGTGCCGAGTTCAATAACCGCTTTTTTTTTTACAGTATGGTTCACCCTGTACAAGATCCGGAGGCCACTGGAGGCAGAGGGTTACGTTTGGTGACCATTTATGCGTATAGAATTAGAAGATAGCGGTTAACTCTAGCCTTGAAAAGGTTAAGATTGTAGTGATCGGAAAAAAAACAGCCTGTTGGGAGTCAGTTCTACATAGCAGTGGTTCGTGGGCAGAAGCTACTCGAGTACAACTTACTTCTTACCGATGGAATATGGAGAAAATGTGAGTGGTTTGTTACAATGTAAGTGGAATGGCATGTCCTTGCCGTGAAGGTTTGAATTGACGGGACCAGGGAGTGTAGTTCATCCGAGCATCTTCCGCTGAAGTAGCGGTTGAGAAGCGAGAAGCATGCCACATGTAGCCTGTTGGAGAGGGATTGGGGTGTTGAATAGTTCGTCAGTCCCAAGACGCTTTTGAAGGCTGGAGAGTGAGGTCTGGGCATGACTTTCGATAATGTATTACCAATTTTACTCCTCAAAGTATGGTTTAAATAGTAGAGCAAACTGATCTCATTTCCCATGAGATGGAGGGCAATTTAGGTTTTTTATTTGTTTTTTACAGCTTATAAAATTCTTGCAGGTTATTTAAAGAAAGAAGATATTTTTAGATTGTAAGAATTATTTAGAGATAATAATTATTTACATATAGATATTCTACTAATTAACCATAGTTGAGGGTTGAATAGGTGGGTTCATACCTTTACCAAGTGTATTTGCGCGAAAATTGAAAATAACGAACCCGACTTGAATTGAAACACAGATCTCAATTTTCCAATTTCGATCCGTTATTCATTATGCTACATGCACATTCTAGCTTAACTGGTATTTTCATGCGGTCACCCATCTAGATACTGACCAGGTTCGACGTTGCTTAACTTTGGTGAACCGACGATAACTTGACATAGACGTCAGAAAAAATACTGGAGAAGGTAGGCATCGGATTCAAAAACCAGGATGAAGAGCGATGAGTTTCTTCAACCTTTGTACCCAAAGATGCGCAACTGCTTCTACAGTTGCAGTAAAAGTGATTCCCTTAGGATCAGAACTTACGTAACCGGACTCATGAGGTATTTGACTTTTCTGCTACTTAGGCAAATTTAAAACAGAAAGGCAACTCCTACTCATCCACTCCACTTCAGAGTCGCGTATCAGGTTTTAATTTCTGAACGCAAGGATAAAGTCTATCCCCTTCTTCACTCATGTTCGACTTGAGTGATTTCTTTCTCATTGGCTAGTTGCCACCCAAAGCAAAAAAGGACCCAGTTTGCTATCTTCTTTAACATATGGCCGGAGGGAGATCCATATATATAGGCTTTTTAAGGCTATTTATTGCGAAGAGAACAAAAGAGACTCCGTCAGAATTTGAAATCGTCAAAACGATTCCAATTTGCACGTCGATAATAGTTGTACTAACTGCACATCATGATGAAGACGCGTGCAAAATAGCCTAAACATGGCTGGATGGTGAGCGCTTGAAAATGGAGACAGACAAATTTTAGCAGCCAGTCAGATATGTATATGTGAACGAACGCCATGAAAAACAAAACAGACGAAACTCAAGTAGACGATAAAGGTCGCCTTTAAGTGTATATAAATATATATATATATATATATATATATATATATATATATATATATATATATATATCTTTGTGTGTGTGTGTACAAAGAGAGAGGTGGAAGAGACAGAGAGATAGAAAGAGAGAGAGAATACATGATACACAGTAAGGGAATATAACAAAGTAGTTAAAAGGTCTCTTGCAAATAAACTCAACAAAGTTGAATCGCTGAATCACGTGGTAAAGCAAAGTCGTTGTCCACCAAACGAAAGAAAGGAAAAAGTCTCTTGGATTTGGAAACTCAAATGAATCATTACAATGTGCGACAGAGAATAAAGGCTAGACATCGTAAACAAAGCAGATTAAATCTGCTCGATAGTGTAGATATAGTTCTATCTGACCAAAAATAATTTTGAACGAGAGTGAGAAACTGGGAGAAAAATCGGGACCATTTTTGAGATCTGAAAATATTACGGACTATTTTTCCTCACAATATCGGTACACTTGCGTCTTTACTGAAATGACTCGCAAATTGGTTATAACATTATAATTATTATATTTATTATATAAATTAGAAAGAATATTTTGGAAAATCTTGTCAATTTATCTCTCGAAAATTCCTCAAGAATCGTTTGGTTTATAAATTCAATAACTTTTAACAAAGTAACATTCTGGAGTATTGATGGAGCTTGCTGAAAATATTTCTGATAATAACTGTGAGCAAATTCATAGATTATTATTATTATTATTTTCTTTGATTTCTGGCATTTACACATTTCTTTCTGGGTCCCGCCCAGGGACCTAAGGTTAGAGATGGCGTCATGACACTTTCCACTGCAAAAAAAAAAAAAAAAAAAATTAAATTACATAGATAAAGCCCTTCGTAAGGTGTGGGCCGTACTTGTCAGAACAATTTTTTGTATCTCCTTGAGGCATGGACCTCCAGGAATCCCTTCAATTAGTCTACTACAATCTTTTATTATTATTATTAATGTTATTGTTATTATTATTATTTAATAGAATAGGAAAAACCCTGTTCAGATTTAGAGAAGGAAATTGCGATTAAAAACTTAAGACTAATCCAGGATTGTAGACACGGTCAACTCATGGCAACCAAATTGAAAAAAAAACGATTAAATTGAAAGAAATAAAATCATGTGAAATATTTAGGTGAAAGATGTACGTATTGCTACTAGAAAATTCTTCTCCCTGAAGTTTGGAAGAACATTAAAGCCAACAAAGATGTCACTATCCGAATACCAATGGCGGTGAAGGTAGATAAAAACAATAAAAGGTGATGGAATATTTGATGAGGCACATTGACAAATTGTGACGTCACCCTGGCCCTACCCTCGTGCTATCCTGTGACGATCTAACCCTTGGCCGATTCGGATGGGAATCTGGTGAGATTCGGCATCAGCTTTGTCGTTCCGAGCTCGCCTCCAACGTCTGGTTACCGAAGTAACTGCCTTGATTTCTAGTCTAACCTACCGACATTTTGATTTGATCTTATGTAGACGAAATCAATCAGCCGTCGGGCCGTAGTGCAAGCCGAATTCAGGCAAAGGTGACACCGCACAAGTATATGTAAAAGAAAATAAAGTAACAACTCGAAAGATTCAAATGTGTTAAAAAAAGAATAACAAATATCTTTATATCTGGTTTCTGAATACAGGACTGCATCTTTCTCTCAAACCGCTTCTATTGATACGTGACACTTTGCGTTTCTTAGGCGAGTCTTAACATCTTAAGTTGTTAAACTGTTTTTTGGTATCTTCAGGCGATATTCGTAAAACTTGTTTTGGTGGTGTGAGTCTAAGTCGTTCTTTAAAAAAAATTGTTTTTGGTTAGAAGTCTAGATCGGAATGCGTGGAAATCTTTCAGTCAGCTGCGATGCTGGTCTCCGAGCTCACAGCTCAACTCTGTGACTCCAACTCTGCTGCGTAACTCTACTCCGTAACTCTGTCTGCGTCTGCCCAACTGCGATTCTGTAACTCTGGGGACGTTCGTTTATATGGACGCCGACCAAAACCGGGTGGGAGCCTGTCGTGGTTTGGGTTCCTCGATAATTCCAAATCCGCAATAAGGATTTTCTTTGTTTTCGGACAGGAAAATTTATCACTTCCCATTTTTTGGAAGTCAATTACTTTCTGTTTTAGAGGGGTTCTTAAGGGAATTGTCCTCCCAAATTCTTCCTTTCTCATATTGGTATCTCACACCAATCCCCTCAGAGGCGTCAACAGGCCTCCCCTCTTTCTCATATGTTTACCTTCGCCCATCGCTCACGCCACCATTCAGCTAATGGACGCTCGGCAGTGTGGGTGTGGCTAGACTGGCCTCAGTTTACAATTATCGCTCAAAGAAAAAAAATATCTTCCTTTTCTCTTTTCTTTCTTTTCCACCGCCTAGGACCCCACGAATTGTACTGTGGTCATTAAATCTCTATCTTAACTGGATGTCATCTGGAATTCATCAACGAGATTTTCGCCAAGTGATTATCGGGGTGGTCAACTGAATCTCTTTGTCTTCCTCAACATCTTCGTACTTCTGTCGCCAACAGTCTGTTCAGGTAACAAACTTTTATCATGGCAAGGTCTGGACATGAAACAGGTGGTTCTTTTCCAAAACCAAATGATATCTCCGAAATATAGTTAATGGTTTATTCTTTTCCTTTTTTTCTCTTCTTCCTTCCTTTTTCTTTGGGGTGGTCTCAGCTAATCCTTTTTTCGGTTTTTATGTTTGACTCAATTCCGATTATCTTCTAGCAGTCCACTTTGTAAGTCACTTGACCAATTTGAAATTTTCATTATTGCCATGGGTAGATTGCTATCTTTTATTCGCCGCGTCATGACATGAATTAATTCTGACAGATCCGAGATCTTACGAATTTCCTATCTTCTGCGAAAAAAATACTTCTCTTCGTAAAAGAAAATAAAATCTTCACCACTTTTCTTTCGTGATAGCTTCTTCTCGCCTTAAGTATTTCTCGCCTTTAATTTCCACGCTTAATTAGTTAGTCAAACGCTAAATAGTGTCACAAAATGCTTTCCAGTTTAGAACACCAATTACTAATATTGTGAGCATTCTATGAGTAAAATCCAGAGGTAATCGAAAACGACTAAGTCAAAATCTTGTAGGATTTGAATATCTAAATAGACAGCATCTTTGAGTACAACAATATTTGGCCGATTGATATTTCACCGAAAAAGTACAAGTAAAAATAGTAACAATCAATACTTTAAATAATTTAATTAGCATTATTATAATGTAGAATAGGACTAATAATTAACACTGAATTTCAAGTGATTAAATTACTAAATTTGAAGTTTTCTTATTTCAATATTTGTTTCTTTAAAATTAGTATTTTTAAAAATATTTGAATCTATTTGGGTAAAAGGTAGCACCTAATTATTTAAATTTGTATTTAACAGTAAGATAAAAGCTAGTTCATCCCTTAAGATAATGATCATTAACAGCGAAATTGAAAGAGTTTCATATCGTAAAAGCTTATGATTTTTGATGTAGTAAAATGTGCTTTGTCTCAAAATCCTCTCACAGTCATAGCTGAAGTAAAATATAATATATACAGAATAGATTTTAAAAAAAAAGCCTGTCAAAAAAAGAAGAAAAATTTTAAATTAATACAGTAAATAAATATAAATATATCTGGCACATTACGATAAAGAGTGTAACATACATGTAAGTACGCCATACATTTCGACTAAATGTCCATTCGGATAAATGTCCGTCAGCCTAATGTTCGTCGGCCAAATGTCTCTCCGCCAAATGTCCGTCAGCCAAATATACGTTGGCCAAATGTCCGTCGGCAAAATGTTCGTCGGCAAAATGTCCGTCGGCAAAATGTCTCTCCGCCAAATGTCCGTCAGCCAAATGTCTCTCCGCCAAATGTCCGTCAGCCAAATGTCTCTCCGCCAAATGTCCGTCAGCCAAATGTTCGTCGGCCAAATGTCTCTCCGCCAAATGTTCGTCGGCCAAATGTTCGTCGGCCAAATGTCTCTCCGCCAAATGTTCGACGGCCAAATGTCCGTCAGCCAAACATACGTTGGCCAAATGTCCGTCGGCAAAATGTTCGTCGGCAAAATGTCCGTCGGCAAAATGTCTCTCCGCCAAATGTCCGTCAGCCAAATGTCTCTCCGCCAAATGTCCGTCAGCCAAATGTTCGTCGGCCAAATGTCTCTCCGCTAAATGTTCGACGGCCAAATATCCCTCATCCAAATATACGTTGACTAAATGTCCGTCGGCAAAATGTCTCTCCGCCAAATGTCCGTCAGCCAAATGTCTCTCCGCCAAATGTTCGTCGGCCAAATGTTCGTCGGCAAAATGTCCGTCGGCAAAATGTCTCTTCGCCAAATGTCCATCGGCAATATGTCTCTCTGCCAAATGTCCGTCGGCCAAATGTTCATCGGCAAAATGTCCGTCGGCCAAATGTCCGTCGACTAAAATTTCATCGGCCAAATGTCCGTCGACTAAAATTTTGTCGGCCACATGTTCGTCGGCAAAATGTCCGACGGCCAAATGTCTAACCGCCAAATGTCCGTCTGCCAAATGTCTCTACGCCAAATCTCCGGGTACCTATATAAAGGTGCATTGTTCTTTTTTAAATTTACCCATTATAAAGACTTAATAATCCACTTTCCAATTTCTGAGTCACATTTTCTGTTCTCTGTTAAAACAGTTCTTCGATAGTTTTCTACTTGCTTGAGTTTGGTATCTTCAATTCGGAGTTTATACCATAATCTGTTCGTTTTGTTTACAACTGTATATTCGGTTTTCTTACAATTAATGTTTAGACCTTTTTTCTCGCTTTCCTTGACTACCTTCGCTAGAAATAGTTCATGCAGTTTCCTTTCTGTGTCCGCCATCAACGATTTGTCATCTGCACATCTCATATTGCTAAGATAATGTCCGACAGTAATGCTTCCTGCTAGATGTTCTATTTCTCTCAGGATCGCTTCATTTTTTATCCCTATGAAGGCTGTTTGCTTCCAGTATAATACTAATATATTTCGCAAATAAATTAAGACTAATCGCTACCAGGGAACCTTAAATCATACGCTACTTGGAACTGTAAATATACTGCAAAAGATGCTTTCTGTCTGATGTCGTACGACTTGATGAAGAACAGCAAACTGTAAGATCTTCTGCTGAAAAAGAAAACTCGTTGACGCTGCTGCTGCTGAAAGTGCATCGTCTGGTCGGCATAGATTTGTCGCCGGGGCAAGCAGTGAAGCGAATAGAGGAGAGCTGTCGCAAATATATTGAGATGAATGGATATTCTGGTGGCGGAAATTAAAAACAACTTCCTGCGGGACCATGTTCGAAGACTTTTGCAACGGTAAAAGCTGAATGATCGCGGGTGGGGAGTTGAAGAAAAATCAAGTCTGTTAATACATGGGCAGTTACTTTGTTGTTGTGACAGGCATAATTAATTGGCAGAAGGAGGAATTTCAGTCGCAGGAAACGAAAACAGGAAAATTACTGACACATCATGGTGTATTTCACTTCAAAAACGATATTAGCCGTTTGTATTTCTTAAGGAGGAACATGGATACAGAACTGATAAGTTTTGAAGAGAGTGTAAATGCAGAGGAAAGTAATCTTAGATCGGATGTATCAAACGGTTTAGAACCTCTATTAACTCAGGTAAAGAAGTGAAGTATAAATTTATGTTAGGAAAAGATGAAATGCAAAAGTCTTCAAAGTAATGAATATAAAAACAGAAGGAAGGAAAGAGATATTTTTAAGCTTTCACCCGATTCTTGAAAGTTGATCTTTTGTACCGTGCCAGACAGTTTTGTCATCAGAACTCCTTTTGCACATTTATAAATGTATCTACATTTAAGACTGGATAATTATATATATATATATATATATATATATATATATATATATATATATATACATATATATATATATATATATAATTATTTATTTAAAAATATGATTCCAACTCGCGACATAAGAGGTCTCATGTTTCAAAACAAGAGGCGAAAAGTTCAATATAATTATTTGAATTAAATTGAGTTAAAGTAAACTCTGTTCCATCTTCAAGCGAAATTTTTTTTGGAATAACGTATTTCTGAAATTTACGTGTTTTAATAATTGAAACTAAAATTTCCATGGTAACAGCTAAGGCGAATTGTTTAAATTGGGTAGGCGTGTGTCTATGGAGATTTTATTTATCATATAACCCTTTATGAAGTCGTCAAAAAACAATTGTTACTGCAGTTTTTTTTTTTATATCCACAAATCCCTTTCATAAAGAAATAAAATAAAAAAATAAATAAATCTCGATAGACACGTAAACCAGACTAGGCTAAAACATCTTCCGTTTCAAATTTAGACACCTTCACCTTACCCTGACTTGACATCTATGAAAGTAAATCTATACTGATACTTATTATTAACACCCAACACACGCCTACCCAATTTAAACAATTCGCCCTAGCTGTTACCATGGAAATTTTGATTTCAATTATTAAAACATGTAAATTTCAGAAATACGTTATTCCAAAAAAAATTTCGCTTGAATATGGAACAGTGCTTACTTTAACTCAATTTAATTCAAATAATTATATTAATGTTTTCGGGTCTTGTTTTGAAACATGAGACCTCTTATGTCGCGAGTTTAAATAAATAATTATATTTATGCTCTACCTTTGTATCGAGCACTATTTTAGAAAAATAATAATTAAAGTACTAAGGAAATTTAGATTATTTACCTAACCAGTTCTTTTCTTATATATATATATATATATATATATATATATATATATATATATATATATACATCACACATTATATGAAATGGACAAAGTCCGACAATTATTTTTTAAGACATTTTTATAATTTTTTTAGAACGTATAAACATAAAATACCTGGTTCAGTATAGGATATAATGTTGTTTATACTGCTTATTATAAACAGAGCATTTACTTAAATATTTTTTATCTATAAAAAGAACGCATAAACATAAAAAATGTCTTTATATATATATATATATATATATATATATGTATGATACATTTAATTCTGTATATATATATATATATATACATATATATGATACATTTAAGTGTGGATATATATATATATATATATATATATATATACATATGTAAATATATATCACTGATTTATATATCTACCATATATATATATATATATATATATATATATATATATATATATATATATATATATATTTCACCCAAGAAAGTCAGGGAGTGCCACTAGCATGCAAAGGTTTACAGAGAGTGGGAGCAAGAGTGATAGAGGAAAGGATAAGGTCGGGGAATTGATCAAGGTATGTAGAGATGTCGATGGCCAACTATAAAAAGATCTTAACTATTAGCATAATAAAAATAAAACGAAATAACGAGTAAGAATAAATTAAATGTTCAGTTACTGACTGTTATGTTTAAAACAAAATAATCATGAACCAAAGAGCAGTCCATTATGTGTACTGATTTGTCGCCATTTTTGTTTCACTTCTCTTCGAGCAGAATGCTTTCAGATCTAACACTGTCTTTGTGTTGCTTTTCCAGATTTATTTGCAGGCAGGCACACCAAGAATTTCGTAATGTCGTAAATCCTAATAGACAGTAAGAATCAGAGAGTTGCTAGTTAATCATTTAGAATTATGAATGAATGTATGATCCGCATATCGTTGGGAAAAATTAAATCCTCAAAAGAAAATTCTTGTTTATCTCAAATGAAACATCAGTTGATGATGCCCGAAGTTTAAAGGTTAATGAGTCTGGAAACCCACAAATAACAAAACTGTAAGTATGCTGATGCATTATTAAATTTAATAGAAAGATTAAAAAAAATACTCTTATAAAAAAATTCGGAAAGGAACTTTGAAATCAACAAAAGCGGAACAATTGTCATTCTAATCTTCCATCCGTCAATAGATGTTCAGACAAAAATGCATTTCCTTATTTGCATCAAGATAAGCAGACAATAAGTCTTTTATATCAGTAGTCTACACGGAAGAAAAAAAAGTGTCCGATTTTTATTTTCTTTTGGATGTGGACATTTTCAATGTACGTTAAATAAACCCGGTTATTGTAACGACAAAGTGCGCAACGGTTGCGGGGGATATTTGCCCACCAGTAATTCTTGTTGCATACCTTTATTTACTTATAAAGACGTTCGATTCTTGATATGTTTATTCATTTAAATGGGCTGTCAGCTTTTATCTGTTTTAGTTTTCCGAAACGCCAACGCATAAAAAAAATGTACTAAAAAGACATGAAAAACATTCACGAGCAGTGAAAAGCAAATCATAATGTAGATAAAGAAATATTAGAAAGATTTCAATAACAATAAGTTTCACCCATTTGCTCTCATTCTGCATAATGCATTCACTTTCTCTCTCTTTCCTCACTCACGTTTAGTTGCGCAGACACACACATACGAGCCTATCTCTCGATATATATATATATATATATATATATATATATATATATATACAATAATAAAATAGGATGAAATACAAATAAGAAAAAAGAAATAAAATAAATAAATCCAAGCAAATAATTATCAAATTAAAAACATACACACCCGACATAACAACCGTTATAATAGATTCAAAAGAATAAATAAAAACGTAAAATGAATAAGCAAAAAGAAGTAAAAATAATCAATCCAAATGCATAAAGTAAATAATAAACAAATTAACAAACCACTCCCACCAAAATAACCGTTAGATCCAAAATTTTGGCGAAAAGACCAAAACAAACTACTAAATAAACGATCAGAACTCATCCCCCCAACATGTTTTACTACGTTATTTAAAAAGCGAAAACCGAAAAGAATGCAAAAATTAAATAAAAATATATAAAATAAAAATAAATAAAAAAGTAAAATAAATTAATCCTAAGAAACAAATGAACAAACCACTCCCGTTAAAATATGCGTTCGAATAGACCAGCCATAATGCACCACTGACCCGTATATATAACTAGTGAGGAAAAACCCAACACATGTCGACTGATGATTGCGTTTAGCATGAATCAGTCTGCCGTATCTGGGTGTTGACTTCAATGTTCACTTTTATATGTACATACGCTCTATCTATGATATTGAAAACTCTATCCCATAAATATATCAAAACTATATATATGTATATGAGATGAGGTATTATGTACATTATTCCGGCCTTCTTCAGGTGGTTGGAATGTCGAACTGAACTCTTTATTTCGCTCACTGTGGTAGACTGTTCTAGTTCCACGTGCCATGTTTGTAATGGATGTCAGTTATCGCCTGTTAATTTCCCTCCGAAAGTTCTCCACTGCCTTAACCGGGTATTGAACTCACACTGTTTGGGTCCTGTCACTGGATCTAACCAACACCTTTATCCACTGTGCCATGTGTCCTTGCGAAAAAGATGAGCACAATAGTCCGAATAATGTAAATAGTGTGCATAATACCTAATCGCAGAAATATAGACAGACACTAAAAAAGAGAAATATTAAATCAAGCAAGTAAAAAATTTGAATATCTAACAGATGAGCGAAAGTGCTACAACGAAATTAACGGGTTTAACAACAAACTTGACCAAATCATTTAACAGAGTAATTATCCATCCCACAAAATGTTTAATATCTAAAATAGAAAAAGAAAATTAAACTAATTGATTTCCTTTTTTACAGATTTTCAGATAAGACGTTTAGCCATCTTGACACCATCTTAACGCCCTTTCAGTTATTCAGCTAGAAAATGAACGGGTGAAAATCATTTTGTATCCGCCCGACAATGTCTTCCGAATTGAGCAATGTTGAGAGGAAAAAGATCATTCAAGCGTTCAGTAATGGAACCGAAATTCGTAATTTGGCTTCCAACTTCAAAGTCTATTCAAGAACCATCAGAGAGAGGAAAATTAGGTCAGGAAGAGTGATCATGATTTCAACTCGGAGATAACTAGATCAATTAGAAAAGATCTATCTCAATCCATAAGACTTTCCGCACGTGAGAGAGAAGTTTCAGCAATGGCAGTCTAAAGAGCAGTGAAAATGGACTTGTGTTTAATCGTACGTGAAACGCATGATGACTGAAAGTTAGAAGATTAGAAAGGGCGAATGTCATCATGAATAACTTGAAAATTATCCTAGAATAATATATATATATATATATATATATATATATATATATATATATGTGTGTGTGTGTGTAAGCAAATGTAAATGGATATAGATCCAACAGAATTGTCTTGAAAAAGGTTTATTAAACCGAAACGTCAGACGTCGACATTTCATTCATTTTAAACAACATAATTGCATTTAAGGATTTTTGTTTGTTTTTTCCAAATTTTTCTTCATATATATATATATATATATATATATATATATATATATGTAAATTTTATTTCAATCCTTCGTGGGCTTCCGATCCTTAGCTATGATTAATTAATGATCATTTTCTTTTATGATCGATTTCATTACGATTCTTCCTTACAATGTATAATTACTTTTAGAGAGTCATTATACATTTCTATTTCTCAGAGTTCAATACTGTTATAAAACCTCGGAGATTTACAGTAAGATAAATTTTAATCATTTCTAAGATACAACGGTTCAAAACTTAATCCGACAGATGGCCAATTTTGCTTTCATACGATTTGAACAATTCCGCTGTTACACATTATTATATATATATATATATATATATATATATATATATATATATATATATATATATATAAATATATATATATATATATATATATATATATATATGCATTTATATATATATATATATATATATATATATATCTGTATATATCTGTATATATATATACACACACACACACACACACACACACATATATATATATATATATATATATATATATATATATATCCCCTTAGACGTGTTTTTAGTAGAAACGTATTTAAGTCAGAGAATCTGTTTATATGAAACTGTATATTAATTTTCACCTACAGGCCTGAATATAAATGAATAAACCTTTTTCAGAAATAAAAAGTTCTACTCAAATACGAGTAGTCCGTAAAAAAAACGCTTAAGTGGTAAAAATCGGTCGGATTACTACAAATCCATTCTCTCTCTCTCTCTCTCTCTATATATATATATATATATATATATATATATATATATTTATATATATAAAGAGAGAGAGAAAGAGAGAGATGTGTGTGTGTGTGTAATACATAATAGGTTAATGATCAGATACAGTAGTATGTGTAAAAAAGAAAATTAAATTATTAAAAAAAAATATGGAGAGATTTAAACTTCAAAAAACAGGAGATCATTTGAATCCGCTATCTTGTTTTCTACCTTACGATATTTTCAGACGATTTTTATCAGTTGACCTCTAAACCCCATTGTTTTCTTTAAAAATCAAAACAAACCCAAAATTATGAACGCGATATTATTTTTGTGCGTGATAGAAAGGGGGAAGGAGGAGGATGGGAAGAAGGACAGAGAAGAAGAAGAAAAAGAAGAAAAAGTAGGAAAGAAGAAATGCAATGGAATTATAAATGTATCAGTCGGGGGTCTATTCAAGTGTAATAGTTTTTTTTTATCGACCCTTATATGAGCATAAGTGGAATCGTTTACCATGTATGCAAGGACTCATTACTTCGGATTTCTGGTTCAAATGTTCATATATATATATATATATATATATATATATATATATATATATATATGCAATAAAAAAAAAACAAAAATTACCACAAAATCGGTTAACATTTTTTCTGTAAAAATACATATGCTCTGTTATAATAAATACATCGAGCTCTCTATGGATCAGTTTTAATAATTAATGTTACTAGCATCCACCCGGATAATATACCAACGGATCGATTAACTCTTATATATATATATATATATATATATATATATATATATATATATATATATATATATATACAGATAGATAAATAGATAGATAGATATACTCAAGAGCTTGTTTACATATATATATATATACTTTGCTTGCTTGTTTATATATATATATATATATATATATATATATATATATATATATATATATATATAATGCTTATTGCTTATCTATCTATATATCTTTCTCTTTTATATATATATATATATATATATACAATTGCTGCTTGTTTATGATTACAAATGTCTGCTGCGGTGGTTTATAAAGGGTGTGGTTATGCAGAAGGATGCTGAGAACCTATGAACAACGACGAATGAAAAAAGGAACTTTTAGGGGGCACAATGAGTAAAGTGAGTTTAGAAAATATGACACTCACAGGACATTGAAAGCAAGAGGGACAGAATTAAACGACGCCTAACACACCAAGTTTAAATGGAACAGTGATGAGGAGAGATTACACAAAAGACAAAATTTACTAAGTGCTACAAAAGACAGGAAATTATGTTGGGCAATGATTCCATTCAGCATAGAAATAAGATTAAGTAGCGGGAAAAGAGAAGATGAATTAAAGTTAATATGTTTATTTTATATTCAAATAAGTCTGATTAAATACTTTAGACATATCATATCGCTTAGTTTTCGTTGTAATCCTTTCAAGTTCAAGGATTAATTTCTAGGTAGCCTTAGACATTTGAAAAATACCAAAATTCTCTTTTACATAGTTTTTATTTTCCCAGGTACTTTCAATCTCATCCGAGACCATATTCAGGGAGATAAGTTGTCTGTGAGGATGTGCGAGGATGTACATGTATTTTTGTAAGTTCAAATCATTTGTTTACTGCGTATGAAGTTTTTACTGCGTATTCAGCGTTCTAGATTTCGAAATTCAATGTCACTTGTTACTTTTTTAGAGTATAGGGAATTAATATATACATACATATATATATATATATATATATATATATATATATATATATAGATATAGAGAGAGATAGGGGAGAGGTTTTAGTTAGTTGTTTACTCGTATCGGGTTTTTTCTTTAGGCTTCAAACCTGTATCTGTGTGACTTTTTTCGACAGACTTTCATGTTTCCAGTTCTTTCTTTTTTTTAAAACCTTTTTCCTTCGAGATTGATTTTATTATTGGCAAATCAAAAATTCCAAGGTTTTTCGAGATGAGTATAGTTACCTATATATATATATATATATATATATATATATATATATATATATATAATCATTTAAGGACTTTGTTATGACATTCATACTTGAATTTCTTTATTTTGGGCTTTAAATCTCTTATATAAAGGGCTTCAAGAATTTTTATTTTTTGCTTATTATTGTTTTATGTAGGTGCATTTTCAACTAAAGGTTTAATCTTTGGATGTGAGCTAGAGTTATTGAAATATGCTCAGCCAATTTTTGTTTGCAATGTCGTAGTAAAGCTAACGTATGTATTGGCATTTTTATCGGAGGACATTTAAATATAAAATATATTAATATACTGCCTAAATATACATAATATATATATAAGGTATTTGGCATGTGAGAGAGGAGATCCAGCTATGACAATACAAAGGGCATTGAAAGAAAAAATTGAAAATGAAATCGTATATGAAACGTGTGAGGCAAATTGTTACTCCAGGACAGAAAGTTAGAAGGTTAGACAGGGCTAAGATAATCTTGAATAAGTTGGAAACTTATATATATATATATATATATATATATATATATATATATATATATATATATATTTTTAAATTTTACTTTTAATCGTTCATGAGCTTCCAATCCTTACCTATGATTAATTAATGAGGAACACGCTGTTTTCATTTATGATCAAC
This sequence comes from Acanthosepion pharaonis, assembly GCA_903632075.3. Lineage (NCBI taxonomy): Eukaryota > Metazoa > Mollusca > Cephalopoda > Sepiida > Sepiidae > Acanthosepion > Acanthosepion pharaonis. The sequence continues at coordinate 3,111,142 of CAHIKZ030003632.1, read as the reverse complement.
ATCATCATGATTCTTCTATTAAGTTTAGAGAATATTTATACATTCTTATTGCTCAACGCAGATTCCAATAGTGTTATATAAACCTCGCAGAATTCCAGTAAGATACAACGGTTCAATGCTTAATCTAACAATTGGACAATTTTGCTGTTACACCCGGCGCATATATATATATATATATATATATTGGAATAATGTTTTGATACCACAAAACAAATATAATGATTTAAAGAAAATGAATTTCTTTTGTATGACCAGTTTTTTTTTTTTTTTTTTTTTTTTTGGACCTAGGTACCTTTCGGCCAACGCTTCATCAGGGTCTTTCGTTGGCAAATGATTTTAAACAAACAATGAAAATGAAAAGAACGCCAAAATGGTATGGTTGGAACACGTCTAAAATGTTACGAAGATATATATACGTAAAATTAAAATAAATTTACGATTAAAATAAATGCGTAAATAATGAATTAATAATAATGAACCAACCTGAGCAGTAAAATAGAAAAATAAGTTGCTCATATATCAAAAAATAAATTTAGCGATCGTGAAAAATTCTCCTTTTGTTTAGAAAGCGATGGTTTAAATAATTTGAGACAGATGGCTTCCAAAATAGACAGATGATATTTGGACCTGCTTACACATATAATTGAAAACGAGTCCATTGTGAAACGTTTTGAGCATGACTCATTTTCTAATAGGTGTTGCCCGATCGCCGAATCGTGAGCTGATTGCGAAACACGAATGCGATTATCTAAATTTAATTTAATGTGTCTGGGTACATGTTGTCCGATTCTTGTTTCCAAACGAAGACATGTTCGCCCTATATATTCAGCTTCGCACTGACATTTAAATTTATATATAATCGAACTTTTATTATGATAGGGCAAACGATCCTTGGAAAAAGACGGAAAACAGTACGAGTACCAAAGACAACACGTACTTTGGCCGAAAAAGAAGGTAGCAGAAACAACATCCGAAACTTTATCAGTCAAAAGTTTACATTTTCTGCCTAGCCAAGGTAATTTCAGATAAATAGGGCAAAGACCTGGGCCAAATTTTGGGAGCATATTGAAATTCTCTATTTTCCGCTTTATTGTGCGGTCAACAATGTTGGCTGGAAAACCATTGTTGATGAGAATGTCTCGAATTTTGTTCAACTCTTGTTGAAGTGTGCTAGAGGAACAAATTAATAAAGCCCTATGAACTAAGGTCTTAACCAGATTTATTTTTTCTGGTATGGGGACAAATGAGTTTCAATTAGTGTAAAGACCTGAAAAGGTTTCTTTACGAAACACACTAGTGATGAAAATATTATTCTTTCGTTCCACATGAACATCTAAAAAGGATATAGAATTATTCATTTCTTCTTCCATAGTGAAGACCAAAGACGGGTGCAAGGAATTTAACGCTTCACAAAAGAGAGTGGCTTCCTCTATGTTATTAAACAGAGAAAAAGTATCATCAACATAACGTTGATAGATGTAAGGTTTTTGATATTTCTCAAATAAAATGCTCTCATGATATCCAACAAAGATGTTGGCTAAAAAGGGACCCAAAGGATCGTTTGCCAACGAAAGACCCTGATGAAGCGTTGGCCGAAAGGTACCTAGGTCCTGCAAAAAAAAAAAAAATGGTCATACAAAAGAAATTCATTTTCTTTAGATCAATATATATATATATATATATATATATATATATATATATATATATACATATATGAAATGGATAAAGTCCAACAATATCTATGTGTGTGTGTGTGTGTGCGTTATATACGAAACTCGAGCAGATATGGTTTACCAGAAAAATCTGAACTAGAATTTGTATAATTTAATCATATATATATATATATATATATATATATATATATTATTAAATTAATCAAATATATATATATATATATACACATACATACACACATATATGTATTCTTAGATGGAGTATATCTGTAGAAGAGTCAAGAGGATAAACTATGCTTTCTTATTTAGCTGATGCGTTTCATCTGACGGACATTGCTTAGGCAAATGTAATGGTTTTATTTTATTTTGCAACAAGTATATATTTGACAGTTAATCAAAATTTGTAAATTTTAGAATGTTCATAAATGTTCATCAGGTTAACTAATAAGCTCAGGTGTTGGAACTTAGATTAAGTCATATGCATCTTCGAAACGGAAGTTTTCAATTTATAGACGCTAATAAATATTCAACAGGTTAATTGAAATCTGTAAGCATTTAGACCTTGGATTACGACATCTAGTATATTGCTAAAAGATTTTTTTGTGTTATACATCTGTGAAATTTGATATAATGGATTAAGCAGTTTTCCTTTGATTTTTCAGCGCATTTTTTGTGTTATGTTGGCTTGGGATATTAGTAATTCCTTCAAGAAAGGTAAAACCTCAGCGTAATTTGATAGTTTGATAATGTTCCAAGATGCCAAATGACGCAATCTAAGAAATAAATACGAAGACATTTCAGTTAACCTGTTGAATAATTATCACCGTTCTTAAATTTTTAAATTTCGAGCAACTGTCAAATATATACTTGTTGCAAAATAATACTAATCACATTTGCCCTGATAAAGTCCTTCAGATGACGTAACGCGTCTGCTAATCAACTAAGTATCGTTTTGCCCTCCACGCCGACGATCTAGCAGCATAAATAATAGATGTCCTCTGAATATACTTTTTAGGATCTTGGTGGACCAACACATACCAAATATTCAAATTTGGGGATTTTAGTAGCCAGAGCAACGCACTATTTTTGTTTTATTTATGTATAGTTACAATTCGTAGATTATGGCACATTGCAATGACTTGCTGTTAGATTCAGCTTCTATCTTACAAAAAAAGTGTACTATGAAAAAGTGCACGTTTCCCTCATTGATGCTGAAGTAGGTCGAAAGTGAAAAATATCTTCCCCATTGCTTCCATCGGCTGCTTTCTTTCCATTAGAGAGTCAAGGTATTATTATTTTCTAGATGAAAATGCACGCATACACATCCATATAATTTATTCAGAAGGAAATTACACTCATTAAACCCGGAGACAGACTTCCATTGATTCAAGGTCTACTTCCGATATTCGTGTGCCCATTTAAAACGTTTTTACTGATGGACATTGGTTAGTGTGGATCTACTGCCAAGCCTGCGGTTAAGCAGCTCCATACTTAACCACGATCGATTAACTGTCTCTTTTGACATCTATCTTACTATCCGTCATTTGTGCCTCAGAATCATTTTTTAGAACCTTCTACATAGCAGGAAGTTCTTCATTAAAACTTGCGGCGAAGTATTGTCTTTTAAATTCCTTGACTATGGTTGGTTCTTCTTCTTCTTCTTCTTCCTTCTCCTCTTCCCCAGATCGTTGGGGACGAATGGGCCATTACCCTACCCTGCAGCTAGCATTGAGAAACACATCAATGTACTGCGAATTGTTGTAAGAAAGACCGTATGTCGCAGCAACATTGGAATAGCCAAAGATGCCTTCCAAAAGCTAAGCAGAGTATTAAGAAACAGAAAAATTTTGTTAGAAACAGAGAAAAGAGTCACTCAGTTATTTTTTCCCACAGTAGGTTGCCATTTCTTTCTGCGGTGGACCAGTAGGCATTCAAGGCTATAGAACCCGGTATGTCCTGTTATTTACTCATAGCTGGGGGGGGGGGAGAAGAAGAGGATTCTTACCTTTCCCAATGGTATTAGCACGTAAGTGAATACAATGAATTCGACTGGAATTCGAATTCGGCTTTCCGGTTCTTCTATCTGAGCCGCTATCCATTATTCCACCGTGCCTTCATAGTGAGAAAAGAGTACTGAACTGTTACGTGATATCAGTTCTCCGATATGGCAGTGAATGCTGGACAATCTCTTCAGAGATGAAGAAGAGACTTGAAGCAACATACAAATGCTTATTCTACGTTGCTTAATTCGTAATCAAACGAAAACCGTTGTTTGAATGTGACATGACCTAAGCATCTCGGAAGACAACCCCCGACAAACTGTGTTATATTTCAAATGCCCTAACCTAGTCTCCAGGCCATTGAAAAATTTGGCTTTACGAAACTCACTGAAACTCTTCTTCCCCAAAACATCAGCAAACAAAGGATCAAAATTAACTGCAGTTCCCGTGAATTTACTTTCTTTCTTAGTATATTCCGATAGAAGTTGTATGCGTGGCTCCGTATTTGCATGAATTTTCTTTAAATGTGTATGCATTTACATGTCTCTATGTTTATATCTTGAATTTAGTAAATTAGCTTAGCAGATCATTATTTAAACATATATTGTTAGATATAACAGACAATGAATGACTATTATATGTCTGATTATGAGCCATTCTAAATTTCGTATGTTTGCTTTAATTTCAGGTGAAAATAGAGACAAAATTATATATATATATATATATATATATATATATATATATATATATATATATATAAATATAAATTTTTATGTTTAACATTCTTTTTATTTAAGTAAATACTATGTTTATAATAAACAGTATTAAATAACATTTACCGGCCTGAATGTCCGAGAAATTTTCATAGAACATTCAGGCATTCAGGCTGGTAAATGTTATTTAATACTGTTTATTATAAACATAGCATTTCCTTAAATACCCGTATCTATAAAAGAATGTTAAACATAAAAATGTTTTTAATAAAATGTTGGACTTTGTCCAATTCTTAATGTATGACGTATATACATATATATATATATATATATATATATATATATATATATATTTGAATTCAGATGTTTATATACACCACGAATGGTCAATCTATTAGGTTTGCTATTTAAGAAAGTGGTATGTCAGTTTTAAGGTGTGCTATATGTATGGGATAAAGTGCTCAATAGAGCGTATGTAAATATAAAAGTGAACATGAAGTAAATACACGTGGCCTGACGATTGCATGAAGCAGCTTGTCGCCTCTGAGTGTTGACTTCAATGTTCACTTATATATATATATATATATATATATATATATATATAGAGAGAGAGAGAGAGAGAGAGACGTGTTTGTCTCTATGTGTGTAATGAATCAATATAATGATTCTCCTGTGGTGTGTTTACCAATATGGTATGTATACGGAGTGGAGACGTTATTCCTTGCATTTCTGTATCTCTTGTAGAATGCCGTATGTTGTAAAGGAATTAGAAATCGGAGAGTCGAGTTCGAATACCTGTGCGGTTTATTACATTTCCTTACGTGCAAATTGCCTTAAGAACGGTGCCAATCCATCTCTTCTCCCAGCTATAGGTTAAATAGTGGAAATTCTAACTGGAGAAATCACTTTTATACTCAAAAGCAACATCTTTAATGTAATATTTACAAAAAATTAAATAAAAATAAAAACAAATGTTTTCTTACACTCCCAAATATTATCCTTCTTTAAATACCCTACAAATGGTTTAAATACCCTTTTAATACATTACAAATGGTTTAAATATAATTTGATTTCATTTAAATTCTCTTTAAATACCGTACAAATGGTTTAAATACACTTTAAATATCATTTAAATAGCCTTTAACTATCCTACAAATGGTTTAAATACACTTTAAATATCATTTAAATAGCCTTTACCTATCCTACAAATGGTTTAAATTCACTTTAAATATCATTTAAATAGCCTTTAACTATCCTACAAATGGTTTAAATTCACTTTAAATATCATTTAAATAGCCTTTAACTATCCTACAAATGGTTTAAATACACTTTAAATATCATTTAAATAGCCTTTAACTATCCTACAAATGGTTTAAATTCACTTTATATAGCCTTTAAATACTTACTAATTGTTGGTACACTTGGTAAAAGAAAAATCAATCAATATTCTTTTTTAAGTACACGTGTGATAATTTTTTATTTCATAAGTTTTTTTCTTTGACTCCAGAAATGCATTCTACTAAAATCTGTTAAATTTATTTATAAATCACAATTGTTTTTGAAAATGAAGGTGAGTACCATTTCTCTAAATAATATTTAAATAAAATGAACATATATTTGGTTTTATAAACTTTCAGGTAAAACGTAATTAATTTCTGAACAAACTAAATTGAATCTACCGCGAAAATTTTTTTCTTTATTTCTGTTGTGGTACGATCCACCTAATTTACATAGTGGAGTACCGACCATATAAATATGGGTTGGTACCGGGAAGACGAGGGAAGAAGTAAGAAGAGATCGAATCGAGAGACTCTGCCCGACTGCGATTAAGACAACCCATTCTACAGGAACAGTCTTCCCAAGAATATACCAAAACTAACTGTAAATATTGTGTACCTTTTCCTTGTTTCAATACATTTTGTTTACGTACATTTTGTGTTGTATTATTATTATTCCATGCTTATCCAAGCTTCAACAATTTCGTTTCCTATTTTTCCTAATTCATTTGATTTTTTCTGATATGAATGAAAACATCAGTGAATCAAGTGGTTTAAATGCTATTTGTTTTTTATTTTTAACCTATTCAACCCAAGTTTATCTTTCAGAATAAGCCAGCCTGTATAAAATTTATGCGTGATTTGATCCCGTTGTCTCACTCATTCACACGGCATTTGCGTCTTTTACTCGCCGGATAAGGCAGTGGAGAACTTTGAGAGGGAAATTAGCAAGAGATAACTGATAACTGACATCCATCAAGACATGGCACGTGGAACTAGAACAGTCTACCCCCGTGAGTGAAGTAAAGAGTTCAGTTCGAAATTCCAACTACCTGAAGAAGGCCGGAGCGTACAACGGCCGAAACGTTGTGATAAATATGGCGACAAAGATGAGGACAATAGTCTGAATAATGCAAATAATGTATATTTTCGTGTGTGTAATAATTGAGGGACAGTATGCAAAATAACGATGAGCCAACCGGTGATGGGCTAACATAGTCCCGTTGGTGCGTACTGGTATCGCTGTCGAAGAGGGTTCGTATATATAATACGCCACATAAATCTTCAAGAACGTTTTAGTCATTTTTAGAAATTCATTTTAAACTTTAATAATTTTAATTTAAAAAAAAAGTGCTGTTGTAGAACAAAAAAGTATTTGATGATACGTTGTCCTTAATAGGACGAGAAATAAGCAGGCTCTGAAATTACAGATTGAATCTACGGACTGTCAAGGATAACTCAGACCTTCCAAATTTTACACAAGATCACTGTGCTTTGGAAACTTTTGAAGTAAATATATTTTTGGTTGTAAATATGCAACATTTATTAGTATAATATACGGATATCTTTCCTTCGGTGTTTATAAATTGTATATTGTTCAGTTATTAACATTAACAACGAATTATTTTAAATTACAAAATTGTACTTGTACGAAAATTACTTACAGTATAATACATATTACTTATAACACATTTCTTTTTAACATCAATTTTGGCGGCACAGTAACAGTACGTTTTGTTATAATTTGCATTCATCCTCTGCTCTCATACTCAGCTAAAGATTACTAGAGTCAAAAGATTACTGAATCAAAATATTTTTATTCGTCAATCACTTTCCGAACAACCTAATATTTAAATAAATTTAACTTACATTTGTTTATATTCTTTCTGGTAAAAAGCAATTATATTCCGAGTTCCCTAAAATATTAAAATAAATATATAGTAGAAGAAAAAATTAATATACAATTCAATAAATTCGTTTTTTTTTTAAAATGCTTTATATTCTTGCCAAATTTGTTTCTCATGTGATTGCAAACTTCATGTTCTGCATCGACTAACAACAAGAAATTTTTGAAAAAAGAAAAAAAAAATCAAGTAAAAACAAAATCATCGAGATAAAATTTAAACAGGCCAATCTTACAGACTTTCATATCAGGATTTATTTGGCGACCTTGTCAGTTGATTCGCAAGTTATCAAATACTTGCGAAAGAATACACAACAAAAGAAAGTGTACGCTGATATCGAGGTTGACTTTTCTTTGTCTACGAGATCAAAACAGTATTGTGGAGACCGCGCCAGAAATTGATCGATTTAAGTCTAAACCGACAAAGTAATTTGCATAACAATTACCAATAAATGTACATCAAAATGTCTGTGATTTCATTTCATGTCAAATATAAACACTGATTTCATTCGCAGACCGAAGTTATTGACCGGGTTTAATCTGTAAGAGATAGAGGCGATAACGGAAGAACAATACTGTAAATTTCCTTTCAAAAGATTGAAGATGTGATTGAATAAACGGATATTATTAGTGTATTTTGATTGACTGATTATGTGATTGATTGTTTTAAAGACATTTTTGTTTTAACGTGGAGAGATTATCCGGCCTTCACTGGCCTATGATATTATGCATAAGATAGCAATCAATCACTCTTTTCCCTGTTTCATATGTTCTTATTAAATTCACAGACCTTAGAGAAGTGATTCTGGACCGCCACGCCGCAGCACACTAGTGCACCGCACGATACTCTTAAATGTACTGCTAAATATTTTCATATATATATATATATATATATATATATATATATATATATATATATATATATATATATATATATATATATATATATATATATATATATATATATATATATATATATATATATATATATAGAATAAGAGTCAAAAGAATAATTGTAAATAGTTTAATAGATATTAATTTATTTAAATACTAACGCTGTAACTTTACTACTTCCACACAAGTATATATATATATATATATATATATATATATATATATATATATATATATATATATATATATATTACTTAGTCGAAATTTATAACATAAATATAAATAAAATCACTACAAAAATAGCCATTTTGTTTCGACACTTCTTAGTATAAGACACCAGAAGGGCTGAAAATAACTTTTTTTGTAGTGACTTTATAAAAGATTTATGTTATAATTTTCGAATAAATAATTGTATTTGCTCTACTGTGTATTGAGCACTCTTTTAAGAATAGTATTTGTTGGTTATTGGAATTTCTTCAGTATACACCAATCCTATACTTGTATATATATATATATATATATATATATATATATATATATATATATATATTAAATAAAAACAGACCACTTTTAAGGTTCCATGTAATAAATTATTTCACCACAGTCATTTTAAAAGTCTGCGGATCATCAGACTTTACTTCCAAAGGTTGAAACAAAAAAAAAATTGTTTCAATCTGTTTCAAAATTTGTTTCAAAATTTGTTTCAAAATTTGTTTCAGAATTTTGTTTAATACAAAAGGAATATCCCACATTAGCTAAAAGGGAAAGAGATTTTTTAGTTTTATTGCAATTTTCTACTCCTTATTCATTAGAATTGCGCTTTTCAGCCCTAAATAACCTAAAAAACAATATCGAGAAAGACTACGCTCAACTAAAGAAGAAATGAGTGTCTGCGTATCCTACATTTAACCAAACGTTGAAAACGCGAAAACACAACAGGCACAGATTTCACACTAAATAAGATGCGCAAATTGTTGAATAGAAACATTGAGAGATGATATTTGTGTGTGTATTTAAAAGAAAACAAACTATGTTTTTATTTCATAACATTTATATATAAACCTTTTAAAAGTTTTGTTAACTGTGGCGTGATATTTTCATTTGATTCTAGTTCTTTTGTTGCTTAAAAAAGTTGAGAAACAATGCCATGGAATATCGATGATAAAATGTCGCTAATAAAAAATAACATTGGTCATTCTAAGGTTCGCTACGGTTCAATTTTCTTCTCTCAATCTTTATAGGTGAACTCCCCCCAACTTTTGTAAACTATGATTAAATTATATTAATTTATGACAACAAGCTTAAAAATTCATTGATTCATAGCGTTCATGAATCTTGCTTATTTTTTTTTTTTTGAGAAGTGGCTATTAAAAGATTATTTGATCGATTAACACAGATTTGTCTTGTCTGTCCTAGTTAGCAGAATAACATGATTCAGTAAGACACACAGACACACATATATAGACAGAAAGAGAGCGTGTATATGCAAGGGAGTGAGAGAGAGCAATGGAGAGAATTAGAGAGAGATCTCAGGATGTTTGATGAATGCAGGAGCTGAAAATGTCGCGTATCCGCCGTTCGATTCCAGATAAAAGTTAAGATTTCAAATGCCGATTCTCAAGGCGGACAGTTTTTTTTCTAATATTGGGATCAGTGCACGCCCCCGCAACACACTTACATTATTCTGCAAAATTTGTCCTTCTCTTGCACCCAGTTAATAGTCACATAGATTTCCATAAACTTAAATGCAAATGCCATTCATTTCACTCCATGCAAGGCAGAAGGGCTTTCGGAGTGCGAAAGAATAAAATAGAAGTGAAACACTAAGGACTGAGAATTTGCATATATATATATATATATATATATATATATATAATTTTCGGTTCTCCGATTTCTCAATCCAAACTGCTATCCATTACCCCACCGTGCCTCCTCCGTGCCACCGTGCCGAGTTCGAATTCCAGTCGAATGCATTACATTCACTTACGTGCTAATACCCTTGGGAAAGGTATGAATCCTCTTCTCCTTCTCCCGCCAGCTATGGGTAAATAGCAGGACAGACTGGGTTCTAGATGGCAACTGGTCTAGGAGAAGAAAAACTTGAATTCAAAACCTGCAGAGGGTCGTTTGAGGACCTTGTGGCACGTAGAGCACCATGTCTCTGTATTTGGACCTTCAAAAAGTGTGGCTGGGCTTGCACAAAATATTCACCACTATAATCAAATATCATGTGCTGCTATCGGTCTGTTGGTTTCCGTGGAACTGATCTGCTTGACCCTCATATGTCGAATTCGACGGGAGAGTCGATATATATATATATATATATATATATATGAAGAAATATAGTCTAAGGTGTGCTATATTTATGTATAAAGTTCTCAATGTCGAAGATAGAGTGTGTGTAACTATAAAAGTGAATATAGAAGTCAACTTAACACTTAGGGGCGACAGTCTGTTTCATGCTAGACGAAATCATCAAGCCTGACGATTGCGTCTAGCATGAAACAGACTGTCGCCCCTAAGTGTTGACTTATGGTCAATTATATATATATATATATATATATATATATATATATATATATATATATATATATATATATATATATATATATATATATATATATATATATATTCTACGTACCCTGTAGATATATATAATATTATGCACAGTTCTGGTTTTGATGCACTGCTTATCTTGCAAACACACACACACACTATATATATATATATATATATATATATATATATATATATATATGTGTGTGTGTCTAAAAGAGATGTTATAGTTGTTCCAACGAGAGAAAACAAATTCACGAGTAATTATATTGGACATGCCACTACATGTGAGCGGGTTTGGAAAATAAAAAAAAATATTCTCAGCATTATTAAAATCATTTAACATTAAAATATATATCTTTGATAATAGGTATTAGAATAGCCGAAAATACTGAATATATAGAACATTCTTACAGATTTAACATCCTTTATGAACAGAAAATAAAACAAAAAAAAAGTGAATGAAAAGCTTAATCTATATATATATATATATATATATATATATATATATATATATATATATATATATATATATATGTGTGTTTACCATGGATTGAGCAATCTCCGTTTAAGTTGTCTTTGTAATCGCTTGGTTTTTTTTCTTTGGACAAAGCTCTTAAGAGACCTGACGATTTCTTTTGCCTCGTTCTGATGTTTTTAGTTCTTTCTTTTCTTACTTCTTATTTTTTCCTCGGGTATCTATTTGCACTCGGGTGCCTACAAGTTGAGTCCCCCATGGTTTACCAAGCGTGTAATACTCTTAATATATATATATATATATATATATATATATATATATTATCTAAATCCGATTAAAAATGGACGTCTACGCCTATCTAAAAGTTTCAGAGTAAAATCGAGCCCACGATATAATATACAGTCTTCTTCCTCTATTAATGCGACTTATTTCGCAAAAAATAACGTTTAATCAAATAAATTGGTAAAATCTGTGTTCAAAAGTACTTTTCGGACTGTGTTCAAGTGGTTCTACGTAGTCGAGTGGTCAGCCGCGGATGGAAAAAAGTGTGCAATGCCGCTCTTTGCGTGGTACAGAGTACTGGACGGCTCATGTCTTAGAGCGATCTAAGGTACGCTTGACCATTAAAACTCTCGCTCAGTCTCACATCCTAGTCACGCTATGTAAACGTCTTGATGTTGCTTATCTTTACTCTGCCGACTTACTAGCCGTTCGGCAGCATTATATACACAGACGAAGAAAATGGAATACGTGCCCATGCTGCTAAAAATGACTACTTTTTACGAAAACGACGAGACAATTATAGCAATCATATCTGCTAAATATAACATACAAAGCCGCCTGTTCAAAACAAATCTACCTGAGAATGGGGTGATCATCTTAACGATGCAATGCAGAGTGTAATCCAAAGGTAAATTTGCACTCATATCCAAAGCAGGAAAAATCCCAACTGCAATATTGTTGTTTAGGCTCAACTCTCGGATCTCCAGTAGAATTCATCACGAATCGCAGTGTGACTTTAGAACAAACAGGGGTACTAGAAACATGATCTCTACAGCGCACCTGATCCAAGAGATGTGCATTGGACAGGGTACAGCAAAATGACACGACACAAAAATCAGCGCTTTTTTTGCTTGCGATGGTCATATACGTCTGACGAACGTACAACCATCACACACACATATATATATACATACATAAATAAATATATATATATATATATATATATATATATATATATATATAGAGAGAGAGAGAGAGAGAGAGAGAGAATGAGATGGATTTGTATTAATCTGACTGATTTTTTTACCTCTGAAGCGTTATTTTTACTGACTACTGTATTTGAGTAGAACTTCCATTTATTTCTGAAAAAGGTTTATTCATTTATATTCAGGTCTGTAGGGAAAATAAATATACAGTTTTATATAAACAGAGAGCCTACTTAAATACGAGTTTCTACTATATATATATATATACATACATATATATATATATATGTGTGTGTATGTTTGTTGTGTGTGTGTGTGTACAGACATATATATATATATATATATATATATATATATATATATATATATAAAATCAAATATTTTTACATAATTACATCATTGTCGCAAAATTGAAAATTAAATATAAAATTAATAAGTTAATTGTAAAATTATTCTAAATTTTTATTCTGAAGAGACGGTATCTGATCCCATGAAATAAATTATTACCAATGGATTTCTAATGGCTCGTCTTTCATCATCATTATATTTGCTTTATTGCGATCTCTTTGGATGTATATCCTCTGAAATTGTCCCTGCTAATTATCAAAGAATATTATATATATATATATATATATATATATATATATACCATATATACCATGTATAGACAACTTTTACATGGTAAGTGTAACGTAGGCCGTCCTTGGTTAAGCTTCAAGGATAAACTTAAACACAATTTAATTGCTTCAAACATCCCTATATGGGAGTTTGAACTTGCTGTCGAAAACCGAGCAAATTGGATAAATAGCTGCTACCGAGGATTATCTCAACGATTTGAGAGAAGAAAAGAATTAACACTAAATCTTGGGCTAATCCGTCAGCTCATATGAAGCTCAACCCCTCATTATGCCCTTCGTGTGGATTTGTTTGACAATCCCGTGTAGGAATGTTGTCTCATTCGAAACATAAACATAAATCTAGACTGAATGACACTCATACGTCTAAAATGACAGGAGAGTCCGTCATATATATATATATATATATATATATATATATATATATATATATATATAATATATATAAAAAATAAAAACAGACCACTATATATTTCGAGAGAGAGAGAGAGAGAGAGAGAGAAAGACAGACAGAAAGAGTCAATGAAAGTGAATTACAAAAAACGTTTCTTGCAATATGAGAAAGCAATGGTTAGTAAACTCGTCCTTTTAATTCTCACTATGTGCCTCATTCGTGTGAGTTCATGTTAAATTAGGTTGGCTAAATAAATTACTACAAGAACCATACGTGATACTAAGTACAATGTAATCCATAAAACTTTATCAAAAAAGAAAATAGAAAAGAACTGTTATTTGAAAATCATTTCAGAACATCGGATTACGTAAGTCACCCGATACTTAATAAAATTTCATGGCTCATGAAACCGGAATTTAAACACACCTTTATAACGAAGGTAAAAGCGCATTCGAAATTAGACATGACACCTTAAGAGTGTTCCTGGTTCCGTAAGAAACCAATTATATTTTCTAAGTCTTTTGACATAAGACACTTTTTATCTCAGAAAACTTGTCACAGTTTGTTAATATTGGCATTGAGACTAATCTCCATGCCTATCAGTTTTCTATATTTAAGATTTATATCTCTCTATGGGAAATCTACATTTTCATTTTTCCAGTGTTTTGATATGTCAATTAAGATATTATAGAATGTATGATGTACTTATATTAAATAATTTGTGAGGTCGGTGCATATATTTCAAAAGAATCTAATATAACTTTAATATCAGCATATATTAAATTAATTTATATTTATATACAGTGGTAAAGTGCACACACGTGTGTCTACATATATATATATATATATATATATATATATATATATATATATATATAAACCATGTGTATCAGCAAATAGTACAAAACTTATAACAGCAAAATAGTGCAATTGTTAGATTAATCTTCGAACCGTTGTATCTTAGAAATGATTAAAGATATCTTGTATTTATCGTGACTTTTATAACACTATATAATCTACTTTGAACAATATGAATGTATTTATCCCTAAGTTGAAATGATGATCCCTCTTGCTGTTGTGACCTTCTGATCCACTTTTCCTCTCTACTGTTCCCGCTTTTTTACACTTATTCGTCTGTACGTTTTTTGAATGGACTTTTAAAACAAAGTATGAATGTTGTTACCATTACTGAAAGCCTGAATGATCTTTTTCCTCTCACCATTGTTCCGATGGGAAGACAGTGGGGCAGACAGAAAACGATTTTAGCCTGTTCTCTTTCTAGCTGAATGGCTTATCTGGAAAACTAGAAAATTTAACTCAATTAGTTTAGTGGAATTTTTAAATATAAAAGATTTTGTAGGACGGACAATTATACCATGTCGTTACACCATTTAGACATTTTGCTGTTACCCCAGTTATATATATATATATATATATATATATATATATATATATGTGTGTGTGTGTGTACGTACGTGTGTCTGTGTATTTGCATGTGTGTATTTTGTAAATTTTTATCCTGTTAACCGTATGATGGTAGGGACCACCATGTTTACTGTAATCGCATTAGAAATGGTGATTCTTGGGCAAGATAGCCTGACGGAGACCAAACCTTTCTAG
Organism: Acanthosepion pharaonis; assembly: GCA_903632075.3. Lineage (NCBI taxonomy): Eukaryota > Metazoa > Mollusca > Cephalopoda > Sepiida > Sepiidae > Acanthosepion > Acanthosepion pharaonis. Next base: position 3,095,791 of record CAHIKZ030003632.1, on the reverse strand, counting down.
ACCCGTTTTGAATTCAGTTTTTCCTTCTCCTACGCAAATTGCCACCCAGGGTGAACCCATAGCTGGGATTCGAACACGGATCTCCGATTCCTCAGTCCGAGCCGCTATACATTACCCCACCGTGTCTCCCCAATTTTATAATTACATTGTTTAAAATTTGCTATATTTACGATTGGAATGGTTTTCAAAATTGAGAATAGTTCCTCGCCTGACATTGACAATGCAGTTTTGATGTATAAGTCCGCAATTCAAATATATAGATATATACAGTGTGGACATCAGGATTAACACTCTGTCAGTTTCACTTGGTTTGAATATTGCGCTGAAGCGTGAAATCGACAGTCACCTTTCTACTTTCTACATCTACCAACAATGTTTATATTAATGAATGTTCTATCTCAAATGTTGAGCTTTTTGTCGCTCATAAGTACAGCAAACGTTCAAGTTTCACTCATACACAAATGGTTTCTTATTCAACACAAAAATAAAGTCTCGTAAAATATTTCAAAATCGAAAAGCGGAAATTCCTGATAATGTCAATAAAACAAAACATATTGTTCTAACCACCAACTCTGTCGCAACTATAAATGAACATAATTTATCTAAAGTCAATTTGTTCCAACTACAACTAAAATAATACAAGAGAAAAAAGCTTAAATTTGAAGAAGAATTTACTTTATTAGATTTATATAAGTAACCTCAAATAATTCAAATAAAAGATTATATATACACAGAAGGAAGGCAACACATAGGTTAGATACTCACTGTAATGAGTCTGGCCGTAATTTCGATTTAAAATATGATAAAATGGGAAAAGATTTACTACGACACGAATGAATAATTGCTTTAATTACGAAATCATTCACAGAACATTTACGTCTAGTTTTCTTAAAATAGTTCATCTGCGGGGTATTTAATCACAAAAGTGATGGAAACAAAAGAAAAAGAGTATGGAGGAAATGAAATTAGCTCGACTATATATCAAAAACGTAGATTTAAGAAAATAAAAATGAACTTAAAGATAAAATTCTCGGCACTCCTAAAGAACGAAATTCATCAGATCAAGTCCTTTTCCACTTTGTTATAGTGTTTTCCCCCCAAATGCCCTTGACATATATATATATATATATATATATATATATATATATATATATGAAATGCAGGAAAGCAGATAGGTACTCATTTACTGAACTTAATTGTGATGGGGTCCCTGTTCGCTGGTAGCACGACTCGGAGCTTCATGCACAAGGCAATCTTCAGGTGCTGAGTATAATCTGATAGTTACGTAATTTAAATTTAACAAAAATGTCTTGTTAAAGCAATATTGGCGGAGTCATATATTATACGAAGACTATATTTCTTTTTTTTATTAATATATATATATATATATATATATATATATATATATATAGCTTTTAAAATAAACTGGATTTACATCTATCGTCTTTCCTATTGTAAGATTTTAGCTACAATATCCCACGCAATAATGGTTGTAATACCACCATTCTTTAATCGAAAGAAATGTTTCAAGTGATCAGTGCTGTTTATGTATTTTACATTGCTTAAATCAGTTGATGATGGTGGAAACTAAGTTTCTAAGATTTTTCAGCCTAACCAAAATACGATTTGACATTGTTACGGAATGTTTGCAAGCTCGGTATACAATATAATCAGTCATACATTGGCCGTTTATGGGACAGATCCTATAATTTCGGCAGTTGAATTTATTTTTTTATAAGTTAAATTAAAAAAGAAAGAATAGATGCCAAATCTTACAATGCGAATGGCGATAGATGCAATTTATGCCTTTTGAAAAATTATCTTAAAAGACATAAATAACCTTAGCTTATTAAACAAGAGAAATAAATTGATGGTTACATGTAGGCATAAAATAGATATGACCTGAAATAATTTGATGCAGATTAATTTTGTTTAAGAACCAGTAATCTCACTTTTTCTTAATATAAAATCAATTAAAATTCACATTGTATTTTTGCATATATATATTTAAATGTTCAATATATTTTTTTAAATAAAATAACTAATCCCCATATAATATATGACTGCACCAACTTTACGGTAAACAGATGTTTTTATTAAATTTAAATTACGTAACGTTCAGTTTATACTCAGAACCTGAAGATTGCGTTGTGCATGAAACCCCAATCATATAACCTGTGAGGGATAATCTGTATATTTATTAATATATGCTTAATATAATATAACAGAGCTATATAGATATATATATAGAGAGAGATATGCAGAGGAAATAGATGTCTAAATATTTAACGATGGGTCTCAAGTAGCAGACCATATTTGGAAATAACAGTGATTTCTGGTGATCGTCCTGTCTAGCAATTTATTTCTAAATAGCTTTCTCATATAAAAAAAAAAGTTCTTAGAAGTAATAAAGAGAAAAACCTGTGTTGCCAGCATTCCCGCAATACACGGTGCTAACGGGGGAAGTAATAAGGAGAACCATAAAGCCATGAGCGTGTGTACAACAGGAAGTAGATATGTGAGCGCATTGGTGGGGCTGGGTAGAGGTCAGGTGACGAAAAGTAATTGTCTCGAAATACGTCTGTGTATATTCGAAATCTCTTCTATAGCGGAAATTGAAATTTGTTCGAATCTCGAGAAATGCTTTCTCACATTAAAATGGCGTGAAACCTGAGAAACGTCGAGACTGAAATCCGTACACTAATCTCTGTTCAGTGAATAATCCTGGCATTTGCTAGAAAGGTAAAAATATTCGCATTGACCAATCATTTTTAAAGATGTCATGTTGCAGCAGGATTAAGGGCAGTGAATGGACGAACAGTGTTCAAATTACGACTGGAGGTCTGTGTATTCGTTTTTCATTGAAAATACTAAGATAAGCGAGCAGCTTACTTTCTACGATCTCTTTCGCATAGCAAACTTGTTGCTTTTATGTTACCACAGGGTCAGGTTTTTTGGCATGGACGCTATGCAATTCGTTAAAAGTTGTTCGCATTTTTTGTTGTTGTTGTTGTTTGGAGATACTGGTCATTCACAAATAACTACACTTACTTTTAAGATGGCGTGAAAAATCCAACACAACATAAAGAATTTCCCCTATTTCAAACAAACCAAAAATAAAATTCCATACATGATTGTATAAGAAGTTGACCTCAAAATTTAGTTCTCAGCATAAAATTTTAGTAAACAGATCACGAGTAAAATACATCATCATTATCCACAGGACCACAATCATGGTCGTCGTCATCATCATCATCATCATCACCATCATCATCATCATCAGCAGCAGCATTAACAGCATTACATTGGGATAGTAACTCAAATTCGTGGACTGAATAACGTTTATAATAATAAGAATTTTATCCGTTGGTATATAATCCAGGTGGCTCCTAGTAATATAACATACTAGCAGCATGGCCCGGCGTTGCCCGTGCTTGATTCAAAAATATTACGACTAATACAGCAATCGCTATCACTTGACTTTTTTGCCCTTCCTTGCCTTTAGAGGAGTGCCCTTTGCCGTGCTGATGTTGTTACATGCCTTACTTCTTATATCACACTATCACCTATATCACACTTCCAATTTTTTCTAAGCTCTATAGTTAACATTAAATCTGTTACGAAAAAAAGAACTAAACAAAATAAACACAATACGATCAGCTTTAAAAAACCGGACAAAACATTTTTAAGGGTTGACCGATTGTCGATTTGCACTCTGTTTGGGGGGGGGGTGCTCAGAGTTGAAACTTCACATGATGACTCCCAATGGCTTCTTCATAAATCCGCTCGGTTTTCGCTAAAATCTGGTCGTATCGGTTTTGGGGTTTTATCGATTTTCCGCGCTGTTTAGGGGTCCGTGGTCATGAAACTTCTGGACAACACTTCTAATGGTAGACTCAAAGAGGGTGTCAAATTTGGTTGAAATGCGATCATTTCTTCTGTAAGAAGAATTTTTTCGATTATCGATTTTTTCGATTTTCGATTTTTCGGAACCTGATTCTGAACTCAAAAATAGGGCTCCGTCATGTCCTTACGGCAGCCATTTGGAAACTTGTTTTGAAAACCGCATCGAAATCGGGTGAGAAATGCGGCCTGGGCGAGGTAACAACGCCCACGACAGACACACAGACAGACAACATGAGAAATATAGATAGTAGATAGATAGATAGATAGATAGATAGATTAAAACTGATCCACAAAAACATCAATGTATTTATTATAACAGAGCATCTACTTTTTTTACAGCAAAAATCCCAAATTACCTCATGTGGTAAACACATAAGGTAATTTTGTATTATATATATATATATATATATATATATATATATATATATATATATATATATTAAACCTTGGTAGGTTGTTACTGGCTCACTAGGATGTTTTTATACTCTGTTCTACATAGCGTATTGAGTACTTAAAGTTTTTTTCTTATTTGCTCCATTGGACAAGAAATTACGTCACTGGACCTTTTTTTTCGGCCGACTCAAATGTTTTTAGCCCTTTCTTCTTTTGCGCAATTTGTTTTATTCACAGATACCTATTTATTTTAATATATTTTCATTTGCAAATTGTGTTATCCGTTTTTACACCAACCTAGTACAGTTACTGACATTATATATATATATATATATATATATATATATATATATATATATAAGAAAAAAAAACTGAAAAAAAAAAAAAAAAAAAGAAAAACAACCTAACATGCGATTATGCTGTTTAATGTTTAATGTTTAAACACCATAATCGCATATTGTCGGATCTATATCCATATTTTGCTTATATATATATATATATATATATATATATATATATATATATATATATATATAAATATAGAGAGAGAGAGAGAGAGAGAGAGAGAGAGAGAGAGTGGGGAAATATTAATAAACATACATATACCTACGTTCGAAACTGTTATTTACCAACACATCAGGCAAGAATTATTATTTTTGATTTTCTAAAAAAAATATACTGAAAATATATATATATATATATATATATATATATATATATATATATATATATATATATATATATATATATATATATATATATATATATTACACCTTAAATTATATTGATTAAATATTTATTCGCTTACTTGTGTAGGCACGCGAACGCACATACATACAGTTGCTATTATCTAGTTATTTGATTTATGCACCTCAGTATATATATCCACCTCAGTATATATATATATATATATATATATATATATATATATATATATATATATATATATATCCTCGACAGCAGGATTCGAAACTGTGTCTCCCTTTGCAGGATAAATGGCTGTTTGATCCGGCGTGCTTTGACCCTCGGCTACGAAGTGTTTCACAATCAAACAAGGTTTTTATTGGCTGTAAATTGCACATTTATTCGCTTAGATTTTCTTGAAAGTCATAACTGCTCTCTTTCGTATGAGAAACGTAAGCAACACAATTTCTAAAGAATTAATGTATTGTATTTTTAATCCCTCATAGATAGATAGATAGATAGATAGCGAGATAGATAGATAGATATATAGCGAGATAGATAGATAAATAGATAGCGAGATAGATAGATAGATAGATAGATATAGATAGCGAGGTAGATAGGTTCAAACATGTTTCATGGCAGATATAGTATGTGTATTTAATTTTAGAATAATTCTTTCCTGTTATCTAATAAGTTTCTTGATATTAAGACGAATTGAACAAAAGATCATACTCAAGGCTGAATTAAAAAAAAATGATTGTAAGTGTGATTGCTGAGATGGTGACTTTAAAACATTCCTTAATGAATTTCATCTTAACGTCAAGAAGCCAATTAGACAACTAGAAAGGATTATTATAAAAATAAATATACATAATATATTTGTATTATTCAATGAAATATGTTTTTTGCCTAAAATTATATATATATATATATATATATATACATATACATATGAACACGCGCATATAAGACGCTAGAAGCGAAAATCGCACCGCATCTCATGACGTCACACATTTTACATTGGTAAAAATTTTACATAAAATAAATAGACAACACTTGTCTATATTATTTAATGAAACGTGTATATATATATATATATATATATATATATATATCTTATCTGTGACTGGAAGAGATAATGCCGAGCGGGGATACAAATCCATGGAGAACTCGATGTATAGTAATAACAGTAGAGACCGGCGTTGCCCGGGGATATAACAGTAAGAGATAGATCAAGTATAAAGACTGAAAAATAAAATTGACAAAGATTATTGTTTAATGTAGAAGGACACGCATGTCTTAATTAGTTTTTTTTTTTTTTTTTTAGGAATTGGTCCAACCCAAACTCAAACAAAAACATTGTTTTTCAGTCTCTACCGATTGAATAGAATTTTATTATAAACAATTGTCTTGTAAATGGAATTTTTAAAGCATTCTGAATATTAAAAATAAAGAAAAAAAGTGTGCAAGAGAATAAGAAACACTACCTGCCAAAAAAAAAAAAAGTGAATTTTTGTTTTATTGGCTGAAAAATGTAGGAAATCCGATCCCATATATAAAGGAACACACACACACAAACAACCTGGGTTTTTAACCCGATGTGAGTTGTCCCCTTTCATTCACAATGATGTCTCTAATCGTGTTTTCAAATTGATTTTTGCAAAAACAACTGTATTTTTTCCCATTTTTGGCGCTGTTAGAACCACCGCAAGGTAATTTTATGTAGTCCTGTGAAGTTTTGTTGAAATCGGTTGAAAAAATGTAGGAAACCGATCCAATATATAAACGTTACACACACACACACACACACACACACACACACACACACACACACAGACACACAATCTGCGTTTTATAATAAGTAAGATAATAAGAAGAGGACTTTAATTATCCATTTCAATTATAATTTATTTTGTGATCAACTCGGTGTTCAACTCTTCAGATCGAAATCTCCTCCGTAACGAAATAAATTATAATCTAATTATGAACGAAATTGATAATTAAAGTCTCCGTCTTCTTCTTATCAATATCTATATATATATATATATATATATTAATTGAGATTAAATATTGATCAAATATGGATTGACATCTGGCAGACTATTAGGATAAAGAACAAATAAGAAACGTTATTTTCTGATGAAACTAATAAAAGAGAAACATGTTAAATTTATAAATTTATATATGTTCATTTTCCTAACACACACACACACACACACACACACATATATATATATATATATATATATATATATTATTATATATTGCAATGAATCATTCATACAAAATGTAAATTAGTAAATTTAATGATATAATATAGCGAACTCCCTTCGCTAACAAAATGTTAAAGATACATTAACCTACTAATCACTCGATGAATGTTATGATCCTTGTTTTTTTTTTAAATTTTAAACATTATTAGGTCTTCCTTAAATAAGCAAGTACTTTCGACTGTACATTCAGTCATCTTTAGGCATGGAAATTATTTTGTTTTTGGTAAAATTCAGATAGCAACCGAGACGAAAAAATATAATGTGAATCGAACTATGTTTTTTTTATTTTTTTTTAATTTTGTTATTGATAAAGGATACAAATACTACGGATACTAAGATTGTATTTTTTAAAAATTTAATCGAAAACGTTTTTTTACTAATATGGCAATTTGAGAATTTTTTTGTTGTAGGAGTTTATCAGTTAGTACATACATACATATATATATATATATATATATATATATATATATATACATGTATATATAATATACACACACACACACACATATATATATAAAATATATATATATATATATATATATATATATATATATATATATATATAGGCAGTCATATATGTGTGTGTGTTCTTATTTATCCATATCTGTATTTATTTACAAAGTTTCAGGTGTATTTTCTAACAACTCAATTTATAAAATTATCTTTCCTAATGTACTTATAGATCATATCCCACCGTCATGCACAACATGAACCAATATCTCGCTGGCCATTATACAAGTCTCTCTAATTCATAGTGAATAGATATACTTCCTTTCTATCTTTTTTAATATCAGATTAATTCATAAATAATAATTTTTCTTGAATCCCGTAGTGATGTAGGCGGAACGTACCAATTACTTCCCCGAAGAATAGATAAAAAGTTTTCGTTAAATTCAAGCCAGAAACATATTTACTGATAAACGATTGAGATTTTTTATTTTGTCGTCCAGTAAATGTTAATCTTACCCAGAAGGCGTCTCGGCAGACGCTCGCTCATATACATCTTGCGATGCGCTGATCTCACTCCTACCAAGTGCGGCCTGTTCAGGTGCATTTCACAGAATATCCGGTCTTAGTATTTTAAGAGCGGCTTGCTTCGCCTCCAACCAACCCTAGGGAGCGGTAATTGAAAAGTATTAAGATAAAGGAAGGAAGTACTAAATTTGTAAGGAAGAGCACGGGCATAATTGAAACAATGTTCAAAGTAGGGGCCTACGGAAGTCATATTTCTTGCTTATTTCCTTGTTTATCTCATTCTTTATCTATCCCTGTATCTTACTTATGAGTGAGATAAATATATATATATATATATATATATATATATATATATATATATATATATATATATATATACTTAGAGAGACAGAGACAGAGACAGAGAAAGTGCCTTGAAAAATGGTAAAGAATTATATAAACTTATTATCCCACAATCTCAGCGTGTTTATTATGATTTACTAATAATACGTAGCTTAGATGTTGCATAACGTCGTGATTGGTCGTGATGTGGTACAAGCGTGGAGCATCAAGTGTCGATCATCAAATGTGGACTGAACTTTAGGCGATCCTCTAACTTTCGATAAATGAATGACGAGGCAGATTTTTTTTCCCGCAAAAGGTTTACAAGTAGACCAGTTGCCATCCACTTTGGTCTGTCATGCTATTTTCCCATAGCTAGGGGAAGAAAAGGGTTTATACCTTTCCCAAGGGTATTAGCACGTAAGTGAATGCAATGAATACGACTGGAATTCGAACTCGGCTCTCCGATTCCTCAATGCGAGCCGCTATCAATTACTCCACCATGTCGTAATTGGTCTAACTAGACAAGCTTGCTAACTCGTCCTGGGTATGACGATAGACTACATCCGTCTCCTGGGCAAGACGATAAACTACGTCCAACAGCAAGGCCTCTGATAATACGCTTTTGAAAAAATAATATTACCAGCTATACATTTTTTGGGGAAAAATATATTAACAGAAATAGATTTTTGACAAAACAAAAATATTACCAGGAAAAAGAAAAAGTTGTCGGCTTTAAACTACCCATTGAGGTTGACATACCGTAAAGCAAAAGAAACCAAACCAAACAAGCTTGCTAACCATTACACCACACCGAATTGGCCATGTAGCAGAATCTACTATAGAGACAAATATTCAATTTAATATATATATATATATATATATATATATATATATATATAGTCATCCACAATAAGACTGGATCGCTGTATCACAGCTCATCATTGTGGCTAGACATCCGGATGCCTTTAGCTAGGATCGAAACCCGGCTGAATTACAGTCCGTCGCAGATTCTACTCCTAAGCCATTGGAGCACGGTGAAGGTGAATTTCTACCAATATTATCTATCTATCTATCTATCTATCTAGAGAGAGAGAGAGAGAGAGAGAGAGAGAGAGAGAGAGGAGAGATATTATGTGCAGTAATTAGTGGAAAAGCGCTCAGTATAACTGACAGAGTTAATATTCATTTATATATATATATATATATATATATATATATATATATATATATATATATATATATATATATATATATATATATATATATCATAAAAAATATATATATATCACCCAGACCAATAGGGAGTGTGTGCGCGTCTCTATGTGTATATGTGTGCATAAGGAAGTGTAATTTTTGTCTGACGACTCAGGCGGTAGATGTGAGAAGCGTCAAGAACGCCCCTACCCGTTCCATGTTGAACTGAATATCGCCACACATAAAAAAACCCCGGCCCAGACATCAAAATAGAATTAAAATTGCGTATGTATGTATACCCGATCGCACGGATGTGTATCTACGCATTATTGTTTATATGGGTGACTTTATGTGAACTAAAATGCGTACACCTGTATGTACGTATGTCTGTATGTATGAGAGTATCATCTCGTTCAGGCACGGAGGGAAATCCTCCACCTACTGCCAAAAAAATAGTTAAACAAGCATAAATTGATCTAATTTTCAAAAATAAACCAGTTTGTCTGATGATCGTGAAAAGCGTGAAACTGAGAGTCACAAAATCATATACATACAACTGAATATATATATATATATATATATATATATATATATATATATATATATATATATATATATATATATATATATATATATATATATAAAATTGTGCATTTTGAAGCAATCCCTCTATTACACAAGTGTCGTTTATATGACTGAAAAAGGTACGGCGATTAGTGTTCAGTTCCTAGTTGGCTGCCCGGTCATGTAATTTAATGATTGTATATTTGGACAGCTATACATCATTTACACAAATTTTGATAAGCACGACTGATAAGTTTCTGCGGTTGTGTTACTTTTCTTGTTGGCTGATGGAAAATATATATTAGTAAAGGAACAGAGAAACAATTGGCGGAATCAAAGAGCAAAATTGATAAAAGATCTAGATACCCATAAACAAGATAGAATCTCAAAAGGACAGCAAAAAGAAAAAAAAAAGAAGAAAAGGGCAAACATCTACCTAATCAGTAAAGTGATCAATGTCTAGATTTATTGACAGAGCTAAAACTATTGACAACGTTAGTTTCTATCAAAGTATGGCTTTAGACGTAACCCGAGTTTCACGCGCACGCGAATTTTAGACCACTTGATCGCGTGGAAGTGAATCTCTGGTTACGATTAGGGACATACCCTTATATATATATATATATATATATATATATATATATATATATATATATATATATATATATATATATATATAATATTTTTATTTGAAATATATTTACATCACTAGAAAAATCATTTTCGGAACTGAAAAATTGTTCGAATTCATCAGATGTTGTTTGGTAAATGCTAAAGAACGATAGTTTTATAATGTGTCTGTTCTTTCCTTATATATATATATATATATATATATATATATATATTATATATATATATATATATATATATATATATATATATATATATATATATATATATTCAAGATAGATAGATAGTGGAATCAGTAAGTTGTAAGGATAGTCCAGGACCCAAAAGAATGTGAGTTCAATACCTGGTTAAGACGGTGAAGAACTTGGAGAAGGAAATTAACAGGCGATAACGGATAACTGACATCCATTAAAACATAGCATGTGGAACTAGAATAGACTACCCCAGTGAGGCAAATAAAGGTTTCATTTCGACATTCCAACCACCTGAAGAAGGCCGGAGCATACAACGGCCGAAACGTTTTAATAGATATGGCGATAAAGATTGAGGACAGAAGTCTGAATAATGTAATGTCAATAGTTTTTATGTTCTTTGCTATGTTTTTTTCCCTTTTGATATATATATATATATATATATATATATATATATATATATATATATATATCGGGTGTAACCTGAAAATTGGCCAAATTGTTTTTAGCCAAATTGTTTAAGAGCAAAATTGACCATTTTTTATATTAACCTTTGAATCATTTTTTCTTTGAAAGGATTAAACATAACTTACTGGAATTCTACGGTCATTATTATAACACTTTTGGACTCTAGTTGAAAAATAAGAATGTATTTAGCTCTTATTTGAAATGATAATCCCCTTTGAAGTTGATATCTGCTGACCCAGTTTTTTAATTCTACTGTTTAAAATTTTTTAAAAGTTTTTTTTACTGTTTTTTATAGTTCTTGAATTAACTTTGAAAATGGACATATGAATGTTGGTACCATTACTGAAATATCTGAATGATTTTTCCTTTTGACCATTGACCCGATGGGAAGACATTTTGTCTGACACAAAACAATTTTATCCTGTTCTCTTTCTAACTAAATAACTCATAGTACTTTTCAGTGTTTCTTACGACAAGTTGTATAAAGATGGGTAACCGTTTTATATGAAAACCTTGAAAGAAGAAACTCAGTTAGTTTAGTGACTTTTTAAATATTAATCATTTTCTGGGATAGTCAATTTTCTTATGTTATTTACATTATTTCGACAATTTTTAAACACTATATATATATATATATATATATATATATATATATATATATTCATATATATATGCATATATATATTTATATATATATATATATATATGCATATATATATATATATATATATATATATATATATATATATATATATATAGGAAATTCAAAACAGATCAAATACGGTAATAGATCATGATTTATTTCGAACAGTAAATCTCATAAGAGCGAAGATGTACATTGTATAAATTTAAAATGTTTCAAATTATCGAGAAAATTAAATAAATAAATATATAAATAATTTTTTAAAAGAAAAAAATGATAATAACAGGAAAAGGTAGGAGGAAGTTGAGTGGTCGGACCTAGAAATTATATTTTCAGGTGTCAGCCATTCATAAGTGTGGTCAGAAATATATTAACATAAAGGCACACACACACACACACACACACACACACATATATATATATATATATATATATTCGTATGCACATATATATTTACACACCTAAACGTACTGATACAAATATATAATGGAATAATATATATGTGCACACACATTTCTATAAACATATATAAATATATGAAATGAAGAAGAGAAAATGATGGACAATAAATTGACTGATTGAAAATAAATAAAGCAAAGAAAAGGATTGAATATATAAAATAAATTATCTAATATATAAACTAAAAGATAATATATAAAATCATATATACGCATTCATATATATATATATATACATGTAACTCCCTATATACCCCATGTTACCTATGCCTTAATGAAAAATTTGAAATTATTAGATTTAAAACAAGGCTGATCTCTTAAATCAAAGATATGAACTGACAGTAAATTGTAAAACACCGTTATAAATTTAACTTAGTGTAGGGGTTATACTTTAAATGATAATGATATGTCACTGTATTTTTTAATAGATTAGTATTTTATAGCATAATGGTCATACTTACGATATAAGTGTGTATTGTTTACCTGCATAGTGTTATCAGTGTTGGTGTAAATATATATATATATTTATTTATTTTGGTTAGAGTATTTGCACTGAGGAATGTGTAGGTTGGTGTATAAATGTATTTATGGTTTTTTTTTTTTTTTTTTTACATGTGAGGGTGTATGTGTGGGGTATGTATGTATGTATATATATGTGAGTGTGTGTGTATATATATATATATATTATGTGGGAAGGTAAGGTATTATGAGAGAAAAGGTTAATAATTATTACTGTATATGTGTATGTGTGTGCCTATATATGTGTGTGTGTATGGGTGTGTATATATATATGTATTTGTGTGTGTATGTGTGTATATGTATGTATGTATGTATGTATGTAGATATATATATATATTTTGTATATATATATGTATATATATATATATATGTGTGTGTGTGTGTATATGGTTGGATATATATATATATATATGTATATATATATATATATGTATGTGTGTATATGTATGTATGTGTGTGTGTATGTGTATGTATGAGTATGTACAGGTATGTATATGATTAAATCACGGCAGTATAATGGTTGGCCAGCATGGTTCACTAGATTAGGTGCGACTGAGTAATGAGTTCGTTCCTCACTGGATGCCCCTTGATTTCAGCTTTGTGCCACGATATATTTGTATATATATATGTATGTGTATGTGTGTATGTATGTGTGTATATATATATGCGTGTGTGCATATATATATATGTGTATATATATCTGTATGTCCTATTTTATTGTGTATGTGTATTTATATTTAAGTATATTTCTGTTTGTATGAATGTGTTTATATATTTGTATGTTAGACTATATGTATATTGCAAATGTTTGAAGGTATATTTATGTATCTATATGTTAGTTCGTTTATATATGTATTTGGTTGAAAGTTGTTTGTATTTTTATGTATGCATGTATATATAATTGCAGGTAGATATTTATGTATATTATGTTTATTTGTAGATATGTATGTATGTGTGTATATATATTTATGTATGTTTGTGTATGTATATATATAGGTGTGTGTTGGAACCTATTATGTATGAGTTTGTGTGTATGTGTAGGTATGGAAACTTTGGTATATCATGACTGTTTTTATATATCTAAGTGTGTGCATAAAAGTCTATGTGTGTATATATGTGTGTGTATTTAGGTTTATATGTATATGTACGTACATATGTACTTGTTATCATAGATATGTATATGTACGTATATGTTTATGTTTATATATTTATTTGTGTGTATTTCTGTACGTATATGTATGTATGAATATATATATTTTTTTTTTTTTTTATGTGTGTTAATTTGTTTTTGCTGCCGTGTATATATATATATATATATATATATATATGTATATATTTGTGGATTTCTTTATCCTGTTTTTCTTTGCCAAATATATAATGAAACTATTATCAACTTATATGATTAATAATATATATATATTTTATTGATATTTATTGTTTTAGAGTTTTCGTTTTAATATATTAAATAATATTTTAAACATTTTTATCTTTATATATTTGCTCCCTTATTATAATTCAATAAGTGGTTAGCATTTATTTAAGTCTGAAATATTTACTGGTTGTGATTTCTCAATGTCTATGCCATTGTGGATGTATGTTTGTGTATATATCGGTGTCTATATGTATGTAGAGGGTATTCACATTTAACTGTGTGTGTGTATAAGTGTTAGTTTCACGTCTCCTTTTTTTCGTAAAGGGCTGTGGAGTTGTTCATGTATTCCCCCACCTCTTCCTTTTTTTTTTTTTAGTGTGTGTATATTTGTGTGTGTGTGTGTGTGTGTGTGTGTGTATGTAATTATGTCTAGATGCGTATGTATTATAATCTGATTGTGATTTTGTTGTGTCACGCGTGAGTTTAAGACCATATTCACAAACTTTAAAATAAAAACGGAAAAGAAAAAATATATACATGTATTATCAG
The DNA here is from genome assembly GCA_903632075.3 of Acanthosepion pharaonis. Classification (NCBI taxonomy): domain Eukaryota; kingdom Metazoa; phylum Mollusca; class Cephalopoda; order Sepiida; family Sepiidae; genus Acanthosepion; species Acanthosepion pharaonis. The sequence continues at coordinate 3,080,648 of CAHIKZ030003632.1, read as the reverse complement.
ATGACCGGACGAATTGTAGCTTTTGTCTTGTCAGACGTAAATTTGAAGAAATGAATTGAATAAACATATATTTTTTTCTTTTTCTCAATAAATTTGTAGTTTTAAACTTAATAGTGATTAAATTTGGATTTTAAATATTGCCATTTTTAATTTTAATAAAAATTTTATCATATAAATTTATAATTATTAGTTAGTAAAAATTATTTTTAATATTACACGTATTTAAAGATCTAAATAGCTATAATAGCAGGATTTTGTTGTCAAGCTTTTGAATCTTTCACTTCGTTTTTGATTGGTTATTCTATTTTGTAACAATGCTCCCCGTAGTAGGATCGTTAATTAATCTGAAACCTTTAAAACCATTTATTTTCTTTTTTCAACACCATCACTTGATAAGACACAGAGGTATGAAACAAAATGGCTATTTTTGTAGTGATTTTATAACATACTTATATAAATTTTTATAAAAATAATTATATATATATATATATATATACATAAATAAATATATGTACATATATATATATATATATATATATATATATATATATATATATATATATACATGCACACATACATACATATACAATTATACAAAAAGTGAGAATAATACAGAAAAAATTGATAAATTTAATAAATAAGATAAATTTAGTATCGGATTTATCTTCATATTTGTAGAAACCAAATATACACATATCTATATATATAACTCATACTCATATAAATGCAGTCACATATACAACCATACATACATAAATAAACAACATACTTACATATTCGAATCCACATATTCATACAGACACAAAATAAACACTCTTTGTCTCTCTCTTTCTCACACACACATAATTGAACTGACATATTCATACAAACACAAAATGAACACACGTATATGTATAAGGCATATGCTTATATTTATACCCACGTATTTCTGCACATATATACATATACATACATGCACAAACACATATTCATATAAACACATGCATATACAAATATTTATACATAAAACACATATAGATAAAATACAAAATATATATATATATAAATCTATAAATATATACATACAAAATACATATATGTACAAAATAGATACATACATAGATACGTAGATACACACACACACACACCTATATATATATATATATATATATATATATATATATATATATATATATATATATATATTATATCTATAAAAAATCAGGTATATTACTCTTAATGAAAACATATAATGGCTGCAATAGAACTTGAAATAAGGTAGAATAAAATTCTATAAGATAGTTTAAATTTGTTTATGGCGACATTTAAATATCTTATTCCTTTGATTTAATAGCTATCTTAAGTCACCACTATTTCTGTAGCTGTTGAGCTTTTGAAATTTACCTATAATTTCCCATTCAAACTGTGGTGTGAAATTTCTATTCTTTAATACCCAGATATATTTTGAAATAGTTGTCTGGTGTTTTAGATTAGGATCAGAGAAAGAGTGTTTGTGACTATATAGTCTCTGTTTCCCCATCAGAGCGGAAATTCCTATGTATGCTTTTTTATTTTTTACATTTTTCTTAAGGAAATGGTTGCTTGGCATTTTCGGATTTGCCTCTAACCGGGCAGTTGTTTTTGATTCTACAGTTACAAGAGGGTTTGCTATCTGGTTGGTTACTTTTATAAAATTTATTTAATATTTTATTATTGTTTGAATTAATAATTTTATAGGTGTTATTTGTGTAGTAGTGTGTAATTTTAAAGTTTTTTTAACTGAAAATTTTACTGTGGTTTCTTTCTGTTAAAATGTTAGTCAAACAATTTCAGAAAGTATTGACCGATATTTATTAGCAGAAAGGAGGGTCGAACATACGACTTTTCTTATTCTATGTCTAGTTCTGTTTATTTTAGTATCTTTTGAAGATTCCGGTGAAAATAATTTTTGTTTAAGACCACTATTTTGAGAGCGTCATTATAATTATTTTTTTATTATCATCGAACATTTTTTATTAGAAGATAATTTATTGATTCTAACATTTACAGTGGTAGAAATTTGTCTAATAATTTGATGGGAATGGTTGGAGTTAACGTAAATATAGATTGGAGATTCATTGCCTTTGTGATAATGGTGAAAAGTATGATTGGAAACGTTCAAAGTTATATAAAAAAAATTCAGTATTTGAAGGTTGGAATTAGAATTTCTATTCTAAAGACAGCTTCTATAAAGTCTTTGTTGACTAATAATGCGTTCACTTGGATTAAAAGTCACTATGATAATTTAGATGTTCCTATGGGAGCTTATGACTCTGCCGAAATTGCAGATTTAGTGGGTATCGAAATTTATATTTGCGATGATATTTTACCCTTTTTAGTAAAGGTTTTGCAGAACACTTGAATATGGTTCTCATTAGAGACGGTATTCCCCAGTAAAGCATTATGCACTGATCAAAAATGTTTGGAGGGGAATATGTATGAGGTAGAACAGATCAAGAAATGTTCAAATTTTACTTGTGATTTTCTTGCTATATGAGATATGTTGTCAGAGAAAAGAACATCATTTTTTTCTCTAATCCACCGTATACGTTGCCACTGTTTCGCAAAACTAACTGTACTTCATATTTATTCTTAACAACTAAGTATGATTAGCAGTTAGGATGATTCATTTGACAATTAATTCCCCAAAATGATAATTAATTTTGGTACCACCTCATAGAAAATATCAGGATACACTTTAAAAAGTAGTGTCGTAATACATCTGCATCCAAAACTAGAATATTTTGATATATATATATATATATATATATATATATATATATATATATATATATATATATATATATATATAGAGAGAGAGAGACAGAGAGACAGAGAGACAGAGAGAGACAGAGCCTGGTGATTATATTTAAAAGTATGTTATATTTATTGGATAAAGTGCTCAATATCAGAGATAGAGCGTAATTAAATATAAAAGACAACATTGAAGTCAACACTCAGAGGCAATGGATTGTTTCATGATAGACTCAATCATCAGGTCACCTGGCCTGATCATGCATTTGAAAACAGTCTGTCGCGTTGTCGTGTTGATTTCAATGTCCACTTTTACACACACACACACACACACACACATATATATATATATATATAATTATTTTTTTATAAAAAAAATTATAACATAAATATGTTATAAAATCACTACAAAATAGCCATTTTGTTTCAACACCCTCGGTGTCTTATCAAGTGATGATGTTTAATATAAAATAAATGGTTTTAAAAGTTTCAAATTAATTAACGATCCTTCGCTAGGGAAAACATTGTTACAAAAGCTAGAATAACCAATCAAAACCCAAGTATAGGAAGATTCAAAAGCTTGACAACGAAATCATGTTATAATAGCTATTCAGATCTTTAAAATACGGGTAATATTAAAAGAGAATTTATTCTAACCAATAATTATTAATAATTATTGGTTATTGGAATTCATTCCGTATACACCAATTATAAACTTGTATATATATATATATATATATATATATATATATATATATATATATATATATATGTATGTATATAAGGAAAATGTTATAGTAGTTCCAACGAGAGAAAATGTGTATATTAAACAAAAGAGAGATACCAAAAAATTTTTGGTTGTAATGTGGAATTTAAAAAAAATATTATGAATTATTTTCCATAGGGTGAAGATTTCCACATATTATTAAAAATAATTAATTTCTTTCTCCTTTATGTTTTTCGATGTTAAATATTCTCGATCTGAGACATTCTATTTTTATGTGTTAGTAATCCGAATTTCTTTCTTGAAATCTTGACATTACAACCAAAACGTTTGTATATCTATATTCTATTTAATATATATATATATATTTATATATATATATATATATATATATATGTGTGTGTGTGTATGTGTGTGTGTATATATTGTGTATAGATAAGCAGCATATTATCATTCAAGCATACCGTGTCGATTAGTTTTCCTTGTGATCATTTCATGTTCATTGGTTGACTTAGAAAATTGAGTAAGAAGAATACCAATTTTTTTTCGAATAGTTTTTTACCCTCACAATATATCAGCATTTTCCCATAGCATAATATGTCACCATTTTGCCATAGATCAATATACCAGAAAAGCACAATAATACCCACACAGACAGATTAGACAGATATTAGTTGAAAATGCATGTATATTACACAAAAACAATTAAAAGCAAAATCTAAAAATTCTTGAAGAGTTAAAGCCGAAAATAAGTCAAGTCTACTATGAGAATAGCGATAAAGTCCGTAAATGTTTATGACAGAAAAAAAGATTATTATATACATATGAGCAAAAATAAAGAACTTACTTCCCTTGTACTGGAAAAATCCCAAATGAACATGTGAAATTTGAAATGTAGAACGCTGCATATGCAGTGATAACGAACATTTGGATGTTTGAAATTCACAGAAACACATATAGATAATTACAGACAACTTAACCCCCTGAAGATGGTCTCAGATGAGATTGAAAGCACTCAGGAAAATAAAAGTTCATAGTAATGACTTGATTATATCTTCTTCGATGTACCGATCATGGTTCTTCCCAACTTCCTACCTCTTGCTACTTTGAAATATATATTTGTCTTGACCATTCCCTCACTCCACGTTCTGGTATACATTCACATAAGATCGTCATGAAGAGTTCTGTCTGTCTCTTCTTGTTGCTTCTGCCTTTGATATATTCTGGGAGTTTCAGATTTCCCATTTCTTCCTGCCTCATGTGTCCTAGGTCTCTTTCAGCTTTCGCTTTCTGATTCTGAGTAGAAGATTCCGTTTTATTTTCATTTTCTTTAAGCCATCCTCGTTGCTAACACGCTCAGTTCATAGTATTCTCAGCATCCTTCTGTAGAACCCTATATTTGCTCTCCTTTTTTAATCTGTAAGGAAATGGTCCAGAATAAAGTAGGGGGATTGTAAACTGACTCAATTTAAAGTCGTTATTTGATAAAATCCTAGAGTCTAAGCTTAATGCAAACTTCACTCAGATTCTGAGAGCTATATATAAAATATCTGGGAGCCAAATTCCAACTAAATCACAGCTCTATGGACCCATGCCTGATATTTCTACAATCTTAACCGAACGCAGAATGCGCTTTGCATACTTCTGGCGAGTAAAACATGAACTTTCTAGTGATCTATTGCTCCGTACCCCTAGCCATGGCGCAAGACGGGCTGGTCGCCCAGCAATCACCTACATTGACCGGCTATATTATGACACAGTATGCCACCTAAATAACGTTTTGATGCAGAACTTTTGGCGTGATAGACTCATGAATGTCAGAGCGAGCTCGACCGAATAATAAATAATACGTCGGCTCACTTGATCGTTACTGCTTATTTAAATTTTCTTCACAGTTATTCTTGACAGGAAGAAAAAATATAGAATTCGCGTACGCAATTTGCACTTTTTGTCCACACCGCTATTTTAGCATCTTTCAGTGGGCGATTTGCATGCTGCGAATTTAAAATCCAGAAGAAAGTAAAGGTCAGAGGTCTGGAATCAAAGTAAACATTACCGAAATACAGGCTGGCACCATTATATGCAAAATACTGAAGCAGGTGAAAGAAAACGCCTGCGAGAACAGATCAGTGTTTGGAGTAAGAGTGGGTCTTGAATCGTCTGTGTTCACATTCTAATAATCTGTACGCGAAGTTCATTTTAAGAAAGAAGAATCCCGTCCTAAAACCGGGTTCTCCTATTCATCTGTCAATCTCATGCACGCCTGTTTTCAATTTGGCGAGGTAGACACACGTGGTCTGAATATCAATTAATCCGCTTGCTTTTCAGTGTATCTACTAACTTATTCTTGTTTTGAAACAAATTACCTACAGTTTGACGTGTCATTTAATTGATGACAGTGAGAATCTTCACCATCCTGCCCAGCCAAGACTGGCTGGAAGCGAAATCAGGAAGAACTGAGCCCTAATTGGTCCAACCGGGCCCTTGTCGATTCACAAGCAGCAGACGCCAAAACAAAATAAAAGTGTCAGATTACTTTAGCAGCCACCAAGTATCTATGGTTCTTGGTCTTTTTTTTAAAATCCTCTTATTTTTCTGTTCGTATTTACCAATTTCAAGTAAGTTAAATATTGATTTATAACTAATTATTTATTTATAACGAATTATATTCCAACAATCAGGATGTTTTGGTAACAGAGAACGGAAAGGGTGACAATAACTAGAAGGCACATAGAAATCACGAAAATGACTTTAAAAAATTAAGAAAATACTAAGAGATAAAAAAAACAATCTTTAGAAAAAGAAAAAAAATGTATGTAATATCAACGCTTTTATATCGCAGTGTATGCAATATCTAAGCACTTATATGGTAGTGTATGCAAAATCTAATCTCTGATATGGCAGTGTATGTTATATCTAATCTTTGATATTGTAGTGTATGTAATATCTAATCTCTGATATGGCAGTGCATGTAATATCTAATCTTTGAGTTGGCTGTGTATGTAATATCCAATCTCTGATATAGCTGTGTATGTGATATCCAATATCTGATATGGCTAATTATGTGATCCCTAATATGGTAGTTTATGTAATATCTAATCTCTGATATTGCAGTATATGTAATATTTAATCTTTGACATGTTAGTGTATATCTAAGCTCTGATATAGCATTCAATATTGAACAAATCAAAGTACGGGGAGAGAGCAAACATTTGGTTCTACTGACGAAAGCGGTGAATACAATGGACAAATAATGGGAGTTACGCTAATAATGTGACTTTTTCAAGAATGTAGGTATAAAAAAGAAACTGAACTATCAGGTAAAACTTCTAGTATATAATACTGAGGTAAGAAGGCTTAGAGACTTTAAACTCACAGGACAAACAATCCAACAAGAGGGAAAAAGTTATTTCACGATTTTAAGGGAATTGATGACAGTATGTGGAGAAAGAGAAATAAGAAATTGGCAAAAGTTACATGGGCGAGTAAAGAAAAGAAAATTATGGAGAACATGATCGCCTCAGTCGTGAAAGGATTTGGCATATCAGTCATTTAAGAGACGGTCGTGTCTCTTCCGAAATATCTTTTCCCGCAATAAGTTTCTTTGGTAGATAGAGTGGTGGCCAAGCAAAACTAAAGAAGCTATTTTGTCATGCTATTCAACCCCTAGCTGGGGGATAAGAGATGAATATATACCTTTTCTAACGGTATTTTTGCGTAAGTGAGGATAGCGGCCTGATTGAAATTCAAACTTGGTTCTCTGATTTTTACTGATTCCGAGGTTATATCCATTAAACTACAACCGCATTAATATGTTATATATCCATTTTTCTATTTTTATAATATATATAAAAGTTAAAAAATGGATATATGCATTTATAGAATACAAAATGCAGGCTAACTTCCCACCTATACATATGCGCTACTTTAACGAAGTGTAAGGCTTAGCAAGCTTGTTTTGCTCGATCAGATACGAATTTGTCATATGTCCTTCTTGTCACCTCAGTGTGGTGTAATGGTTAGCAAGCTTGTCTTGCTAGAACAATTATGAATAATTGGAGAGTTCAATCATCATGGGATGCACCATACTTTCGGCTTTGTGCCACATCTAAGCAACGCTTAGAAAATCACCATAATCTCATCCTTGTGTTATCCCTAATCGGCGTTTATATTAGATTTTAAATTAGACTTGTTGTAACATGTCAGGAGTTTGATAAAGTCATATCTCTGTGCACGACTGCTTTGCAGGAAGTTATTTTGATATTTTTTGCCAGAGTATCCTTAATTATTAATATCTTTTCATTACTATTCACCCTGTCAGAAAAGTGACTTGAGGTAGATGATTACAGAGTAAAAGGTAAGAAGCACAGTTTATATGGATAAGATAACTGTAAACTCTAGACCTGAACAAATTAAGAATGTAGTGATCATGGAAACATCCTCTTGGGTGTAAGTTTTAGTTGTAGCTTTTCGTGGGATAAAGCTGTTATGGGTGTTTCATTACACGTCTTTACCATAAGTATTATGACTGATGGAAATAAGGAATGTAACCATCCAACCCTTGTGGATAATATATTATTTCCTATCTATCATATATGTAGTGATCATGGAAACATCCTCTTCGGTGTAGGTTCTAGTAAGTAGCTGTTCGTGGGATAAAGCTGTCCTAGGGTGTTTCGTTACAGGTCTTTGCAATGAATATTATGACTGATGGAAATAAAGAAAGTAACCCTTCGTTCCTTGATATATTATTTCATACCTACAACTTTCCAGTCTCGCTAGACTCCAAAAGCATCTTTGCGTCCTTGTGGTTGATATAAATTATTGCCTACAACCTCTAGCTTACAGACAAAATGTAGTTCGTTTGAACACTTTTCATGGAAATACCGATAGAGTAGCGAGAGGCTTGTCACACTTTGTCTGTGAGAAAGGGGTGGTAGGTAGAAAATAGGTTATCACCTACAAAGATGCAGAGACGCTTTTGGACTCTACCGAACCTGCAAAGTTATGACTGGGAAGCTCTTTCATCTATATGGCAGCAATAATTCATTTGACCCTTGTAAAATCAGAGAATGGCAAGTGGAATCGGGTACTTACTAGAATGGTAGAAGGTAACGACCATTTCTCTAATATCTTTAGAGAGGCGTCGTATTTACGGGTATCACTTGAGGTACCAATAGGCGCTCAAGTCACAGAACATCACTGAGAAGACCCTCATTCATTGCGATAGGTGAAAAGTCAGGTTCCGCTCAGTGATGATGGAACATCTCTAGTTTGGTTTTCCAGTCAGTTTTTCCCCAACTGAGATGTTAGAACTAGGACAGAGGTGGGGTCAGTTACCATTTACTAGTTATCTAGAGTTTAGAATTAATAATACTAGTAATTCTTTCAGAAGTCGTTAACAATAAGTTTTTAAATAATAAATATAATAAATTTCTTGGGGTCCGAATTCCAGACAACTACCTTCTTGCGTACCTCAGATTCGTCTCCGTTGAAAGTAAATGGGATTCAGACAGTTATGTGTGTGTGTTCTCATGCAAAGATCTGTTGAGCTCGCACCTTATCCATTATCAGATTAATTTTCCCACACAATCTCTTTAGTTTAAAATATTTTTTTTTTATTTATAAATTAAGTGTATGACGGGAGAAAGCTAGAAGAATATTTTATTTTCCCAATTTTAATTCACCAATTATGGGCATTATTGTATCCATGATATAATAACGACATATTTCACGGATGGAAAGGAGTGGTTGAAAAGGAATGACTGACATGCTACGTCGTACACAAAATTATATATACATATTTACAAGTGTCCCACACAGAGAAATTATAACACATGTAACAACAGTAGAAAAGGACGAAAACTGGGGTTACGTCGGTTTCTCTATGAACATGGTGAGGTCACGTGGGTTTTCCTATAAGACCTACCGCTGTGCTTCTTTTGCAGGTTCAACATCACAACTGGACTTCGTCACTCTATCCCCTGACTTCACTAACCAGCCGTAACTTGACCCTCGTGACTATCTCAACAAAATGGAAACAATCGACTGTATATCCCTACAAGAGGATATCAATTGTAATTAAAGAATAATGAAAGTATGTATTTTTTACGCATTCTTTATCGTAATGATTATACAATTTGCGGAAGATGATATATAAATTTTCATTGGGCACCTCAAGTTGGTGTAATGGTTAGCAAGCTTCTCTCGCAAGAACAATTACGACTGAGTAGTGAGTTTGATCCTCACCGGGTGCCCCTACTTTCGGCCTTGTGCCACATTCAAGCTACGCTTGGAAAATCTTTATATAAATTTTCATCTACAAGAACAATCTTAGGAAAAATAACAAATTATAGAAAAAAATTGTGTATGTGAATAACAGGTTTCGTCCTTTGAAGGTTTCCTCGGAGTAAAACGATGCTTTTGTTGATGTACCTTAGTGGGATGAGAATATATATATATATATATATATATATATATATATATATATATATATATATCCCCAAAACCCTCAACATTTCGTTCTCCAACATCCGTGGCATTAGAACAAACTTCTGCAGTATGGAATCTTTCCTCACTGCAAACTGCCCGGATATACTGGCTCTCTGTGAGACCAACCTTGTCTCGTCTATCCCCTCTTCTGATCTCTCGATCACAGGCTACCTTCCTCTCCTCAGGAAAGACTCACCAACCCACGGTCTTGGTGTTTACGTCAAGGACCGTCTCTCCCTGGCCAGAGAGTCCTCTCTCGAATCGCCTGACCAGTCATACATGTGTCTCCGACTCTCTCTCCTAAATGCGGTAAGCTATCTCTTCTTCCTTTACCGCTCCCCATCCTCCCAAGACTGTGGGGTGCTTGATAGCATTTCTGGCAGCATAGCAAGGCTTTCTCCCTCCACCCGTTTGCTCACATATTTGTGTTTGGCGACTTTAACGCCCATCATACCATGTGGTTTAAAAATGCTACTACTGACCACGCAGGCATTCAAACACTCAATTTTTCAGTCTCTCAACCCCTCACGCAGATAGTTAACTTCCCCACTCGTTTTGCCTTCAACCGGGAAGGTAAAGCCTCTCTTCTCGATCTGTGTTTTACCTCTATCCCCAAGTCCTGTAGCGCCACGCAACTCTGCCCTCTTGGTAACTCTGATCATGCGGTAGTATGTGTTAACATTCCTTCAACTCCTCCCCCTGCAAAGAACCTCCTACCACTAGAACTTCGTTCTACTATCAACAAGCTGACTGGGACGCGTTCCGTGATTTCCTCCGCGATGTCCCCTGGGATGGTGTCTTTACGCTCCCCGTCCAAGAATGTGCTTCTGAGGTCTCTTCCTGGGTTAAAGCTGGAATCGACGCTTTCATCCCCTCAAGGAAATATAGGCTCAAGTCGCGCTCCTCCCTCTGGTTCTCCGCTGCTTGCTCAGCCGCCATCTCCCATAGGAACCACTTCTTTCACCTATTCCGTAGCGACATGTCTGACTGCAATAGACGTCTCTTTGCCTGTAAGCATGTCCTCAACGATGCTAAGTCACTATTTGCTGCTCGGATGAAGGAGCGTATTGCATCTCGCAAATTTGGCTGCAAGAGCGTATTGAAAAATTGCAAACCCTCTATACCTCCATTGTTCAACCAGTTCGAAGTCCTGACCTCCTCTGCCGACAAGGCTGAATGCTTTGCTCGGAAATGTTCACTCAACTCAACGACTCTTCCGGTGTACCCATACTCGACTTTCCTCTTAGAACTGAAGCCCTATTGAGTGGGTTACACATAACCTCGTCATTACTTCCAGTTTAGACCCCAACAAGGCTAGTGGTGGAGATGGGATACCAGCCATTGTCTTGAAGAAATACGCGCCTGAACTGGCGCCCGCCTTTCTAAACTATACAACTACTGTCTCAAGGAATATTGTTTTCCTGACTGCCGAAAATCCTCTTCGATTGTTCCTTCTTCAAGAACTCTGGCGACCCCTCTGACCCTTCTAACTACCGTCCTATCAGTCTCCTTCCCCTCTTCGGCAAAGTCTTCGAAGCCCTAATCAATACCGAGGTGGTTAACCACCTCACATCCCATGATCTGCTCTCAGACAAGCAATATGGTTTCCGCTTTGCCCGATCTACAGCTGATGTGCTTACGGCCATCACTGAAACTGTCTACCGAGCTCTTCAAAATAACGGAGAAGCTCGTGCCGTGGCCCTAGACATCTCCAAAGCATTTGATAGGGTTTGGCATGCCGGCCTTCTTCGCAAGCTCCAGGGTTATGGCATTACGGGTCGATTGTTTGACCTAATACAATCTTTCCTTTCAAACCGTGAATTGAAGGTCGTTCTCAACGGATTCTCCTCCATTTCCTATCCCACGAACGCAGGTGTTCCTCAAGGCTCCATCCTAGGCCACACTTTATTCCTTATCTACATAAATGACCTTCCTGACGCCATAAATTAGCGTCATTTTTTCAATGAAAACAGATTGTTTTGAAAATTCTTGCAAAAATCAATTGTCGGATATTAATGAAATTTTCATGAATTACTCACAAATGAATGAAATTCTTTCAGAAAGTTCTCCAAGAAAATCATGGTAAAATATCTTTTCTTACATTTGTTACCCTCCTGCCACTTATTTAATTTTATGAGATTTCCAGAAATTAAAATTTGTGTCATTAATTTTATATTAGTCAAAAGCAGATCTCCTAGGATAATTTAAATCATCAACTTTTTTTTTATTTTTCTAATAGAGGAACACCAGTTACTGAAAATCGGCTGTGAATGGTAAATTAAAAAAAAATGCAATAAAGCTAAAACATTATTTAATTATAATACCGTTTAATTTCATTTATGAATAAAATACGTTACGAACAATATTGTCTTAAGAAAACTAAATTCGATGTATAATAAATTTTGCCAGAACTGTTTTCCTTTTTTTAAGTTTAATTAGAATAATCTAAATAGTTTTAAATGTGATATTGTTATTCTTTAAAAAACAATATTTACTAATTATAAATGGACCAGTTTAATACAATTTATAGAACACCAATATTTTTAAAATAATTTTCAAATTATTTTGTGCGTATAAACGTGGCGAGGTTTGTAAATACGGACGTCCATATAACGTTTTCAGAAAATAAGAGAAATAACTGTAGTAAATCCAAATTACCTAAAATTCAATAAAATATTAGATTACGTTGAATAATTTCCTTAAATGTTAAGATTATTAAATTATATAAAAATGGTGCTCAGGTATATTTTACTGATATATCTACCATAGAAAAAAAAATCTTCCGTCTGTCATTCAAACTTCCAACACTTAAAATAAACAGGTACCGCCGTGTTAAAAATGACCTTCTGCGATATTTTAAACTATTTTCAAATCAGATTAACCCTAGAACACTAACCATGAGTATAATATACCCAGAGCAATTTTTCTTATATTTAATTACAATTTTCAGTACCTGATTTTCTTATCTAAATAACGTTTTTCAGCTCCTATTAATGTTAACTCAAAGTTAAATGTTTTAAGTGCCTGCATGTAAAATATTTCAAGTAAAGATTTATTTTTAATTTTTTTTTTTGCTATTTTCAAAATCAGGTATGATATACCCATGCTCAGTAGTGGTGTAACTTTAATTGATGGTTAATGTTCTAGGGTTAGTTAAACATTAAATTAGTTAATATTCCTCAAATACAATTACAGAAAAGATAATTTGATTTTTGAAAGATTTCTTTTTATTAAAGAGAATCGCATTGCGATGATGGAAGAGCAAAAATGTGGCTAAAATTAGCGATGTTTTTAATTTCAAAATATAAACGCCTTCCAATTAGTTTATATTAATCTTTAAATACACAACGTATTTTGGTTATTGGAAATATTAAATTCAATCTGTTAGCTTAAAATTAAAACTGAAATATAAGTTTCAAAAAAGATTTCTCATTTTTTGAAAATACATTTTAAAACTTAAGTATGGCGACTGAGAGGTACCTTATTTAAAGATACCTGAAATTTAACCCTGGTCTTTGTCACTGATTTGAGAAATTGCTTCTGAAATTCGTAAACATTTTTGGATAAACACGTTTTTGTAATACATTTTAACGGATGTCCTAATATTTTTGTTACAAATTATTCAAAATTATTTTATACAAATCATCTTGATATTCTGAAAAGAATTTCTTATGAATACACTCCAACGATTGCGCAGGATCTCCTCATCGTTGTTGCTATCACTTGGGGTCATGACAAGTTTCGGGTCTTTCAATATCATACCTTTTCACCCAAGCGACTCTACCGGAACAATATCTATTCCCGTAGGCGATCCTGAAGCAAAAATCTGCCAAGTACACAACAGATATATAAAGAACTGCCACTGCTAATCTTGAAATGGCAAGCGATCAATCAGAAACGCTCTACGTCACTTCCTCCTCAGCCAAGACGAGACAAAAAGAGAACAAAGTGAATACTCATCTTTTTCCTCTTAGGCCCAACACGCAGAAAAGCCCTCGCTCTCACTGAACGCTGGCATAACAGGTAAGTAATGTCTACTTGTCGCCAGGAAATGTTTTATCTCTTATGTAACGCTATTTCACTTAAAAATAAACTCTCATACACATTTGCTGGTCAAAGGAATTATGATCAGAAACTATTTTATTTTGATCAGGGGCTCTCAAACTTGTTTGCCATATTCACCGATTTCACCATTTGAAAGAAAGCCAATTCCACCCTCCTTTTCAAGGTGACAGACCAGATAGGCCAAATTCTATAATTTCTCCCCTTCACTAAACATACTGCGGTCACAATTCACCGATGAAAATCCACACCCTAGGGTGCATTTCATCCATGTTGAGAACACTTGTTTCTTATGGACAGAAAAAAAAAAAAAAAAAAAAACGAAACAAAACACCGCTTGTACTAGAAATACCAAGATGTCGACAGGGAATAGGTTTGAAAAAAAAAAAAAAAACGACCCTCCCCTCAAATAGCAAAAAAAAAAAAAAGAAGAGGACAATATTTAAAAAAAAATGTTTGTTTTATAGATAATACATTAAACGTCCAAAACGAACATTTTACATTTTTCTGTAGCGAGAGAAATAAATATTAATTATTAAATAAGCAAATCAAAGTCATATTCGCTCCAATGATTATATGTAATGTAATGTAGCAAACACTAAAAGCATAAATAGTAAATTATGCAGATACCAAATTTTCCATGCGAGTTAGTGACCGAGCAACTAGGAAAGAATAGTGAAATCGATAATTCAAAAGTTAAAGTTGTTTTGTGAAGAAAATTAATGTATAAAAAAAATTACCTTTCGGTGTTTTCCAGTTTTACGACCAAATATCGTCACTCCCAAAAATTATCTTAAATAATGGAAAATGTTTTTTGATACTTATTTTACCAAGAAATACAGAGAAAATTATCCGCTCAAACCGATATGTATTCTTCCTGCTTATATTTCTCGTAACATTAATAGTAAAAAAAGGTAATAAAATATATTTCTAATTATGGTACATAGTATAAATTTAGATTAGACTTGTCAGATGACACAGTACTGATAGCAGACACGGAAAAGAAATTACAAAATCTACTACAGATGGTAAGCGACGGAGAGTGAGAAGAAAGGACTAAGCATAAACCTCCAAGAAGACAGAAATACATGGTTATCAGTAAAGGAAGAGCCTGAAATGCGATTTGAGTTCTTCATTCACTAGAAGTTTAAATATCTGGGAAGCATCTTGACAGTATACGATAAGTGAGACACTGAGATCCGTAGACATATTGGGATGGCCAAGGACACATTCCAAAAGCTAGGCAGAGTATTTCTTTAGTAACGAAGAAAAGAATACTGAGCCGTTAGGTGACGTCTGCCCTTCTTTACGGCAGCGAATGTTGGATGATTTCCTCAATGATGAAAGAGACTTAATTCCAAAGAGATGTGGTTCTACACAAGGATACTGAGGATTTCGTGGACCGCGCGTGTGAGCAACGATGAGGTATTAGAGGAGTTGTAAAGAAGGAGGAAGCTTATATTTAACATCCGAAAGAGGTTGCTGTAGTTTGTGGGACACATAATAAGAAAGGAGGGCCTGGAGAATCTGATACTCACGGGTTGAATAGAGGGAAAGAGAGACAAAGGAAAATAACGCGTGATATACCTGGCGAGATTAAGCAAGTGGATGAAAGAACGTGGTATAGGACAGGAAGTAGAGGGAAAGAACTTGTTGAGAGCTGCAAGGGATAGGAGGATGTGGAGAGCCATGATCGCCTACGTCCTGAAAGGACAAGGCCCATAAAAAGAAAGAAAGGTGAGAAAATTAAAAACATGAAAACCCAGTTCAATAATTAAATATATATATATATATATATATATATATATATTATATATATATGTATGTATGTGTATATGTGTGTGTGTGTGTGTGTGTGTGTGTGATGGTAATGTTAAAAATATACTTTTGGTTGGTGTAAAAAAACGGGTAACACAATTTGCAAATGAAAATATATTGAAAAAATAGGTATCTGTGAAAAAAAAACAAATTGGGGAAAAAAGAGAAGGCTAAAAACATTCGAGTCGGACGAAAAAAAGTCTAGTGCTCAATACGATATGTAGAGCAGAGTATAAAAAAAAATTCTAGTAAGCCACTACCTACCTCTAGGTTTCATCGAAAATTATTTATATATATATTTTATATATATACCCTATTTTTTTTGGCACTCTACCTAAATCTTTCTGAATGGGATTTTTCAAATAAAACCTGGTAGTAAGCTTATTTTTTTATATATTAAATATATATATATATATATATATTTCCGATCGCTTTTGATATTTTGTTTATACCCATTTTAATGGATACAGTTATTTAAAAATGCTTTCTTTAGTTAAAATTAAAATTAGACAAGTATAAGAAAAATGTTCGAGAAATTTCGTAGAAAAAAAGTGTTTTCTATCAGGAATGGAACCTATGTCCTTTACAGAACCGTCATTTGATAGACCTGCTATACCACTCAGCTATAGTGAAGTGTCTGCATTAGCAAAGTCCAAATTAATGTTTCTAAGCAAAGGATCTTCAACGATATTTGCCGAACAATCATAGGCTTAACGTAAACGATGACAACATATTGTGAAATGAGTTCGCCTCCTTCGTACCTCGACTGCACGAATATAATCGTATTGTTCGATTGTATACTTGGTCTCATCGTTTTATTGAAGAAATAACTAAATGTAATTTTTCTTGCAATAGCCACAGGCGGAATTCTCTTACGGTATTTTGCTTCCCTGTCGCCTAAAATCTTTGAAAAGTTAAATTCAACTTCACTCGCAATGTCTATCTTCTTAATTTCTGGTTTTTACTGTCCTTTCTGCTCTGTAAACCCAGTCACTTGCATTCCCAGTAACCTCTTGCATCTTAGTGACATAATTGTCTGGCTTGGGGTGAAGATATTTAGAGAAAAACTTTCAACTGATACACATGAGTCATCATCAGAAGTGTGTACAAGTAAGGTGAATAAAAACAAATGTTTTCTACGTGGTACAGGCTACATGCTACGATAACGTGTATAAGTTATTTGCGATAAGGTCTTGTCACCCCTACATAATATAATTTTCTATTTCAACTCTCTGTGGGGTATTATCAAGGAGAGAATTTCAAATGAACGATACCAGAATACCCATCAGTTTAAAGACGCCATTCGGAGAGCCTTTGCAACCAGTAACAAAGCACAGCTTCATAAAATATCACACAGGATATGGTGCCGCATCATTTTGTACCATAAAAATGATGGTGCTTAAACAGAACTTCTCGAAGTGGGACAGCGTTATTGAAAGTGAATAAAGTGAATCCAGTAAACGTGCTTTGTATTATTGTATAACTTGTTCGATTGTTCTCATTACTGTTTGGTAGAGGGAGACAAAACTTTCGGACCATGCTGTACATTTCCGAATGCGTTTTTGAAGTTTATTGTTAATGATAGCCGTGAAGAGTGCGTAAATGGTTTCAATACACAGAAGTCTTTTTTGATATTGAATTTATAGATTATTTTGTTGCTGTCTGCAAGGAATCGTATAAGGATACTATAGTTTTTAATGGTGCTTTTTGATGTGAAGTCTCATATAACTTTATTTGAATAAAAGGCACATGAATCTGCAGAAGAGACGTTATTTACTCGTACATACCCTTGAGAATGTGGATCGAAAATTTAGACAGTTCGCAATTTAGAAAAGGACAGGGTTAAATTTAGTAGGCAGTAAATGACTTTCTTTTCAATATTACATATATATATATATATATATATATATATATATATATGCATGTGTGTGTGTGTACGTATGTGTCTATGTATATACATATTTTATGCGCTTAATTGAGCATACTATACTGTTTAGTTGACAGAATAGAAAACAAACAACGTGCATACGCGAAATTAAAAATATAAAATGGCACGAATACACACATCGAAACCTGTATATATAGGGAAATATGTATGACAGATTGAAAAAAAATTCTTGTGAGGCGTTTTGATTTCTCTCTCTTTGTCACACATTCTCCTATATATATATATATATATATATATATATATATATATATATATATATATATATCCTGGTGTTATAATTTTATTATTATATTTTCTCCTGTCCATTCATTCACGTCATCCGCGACAGACTTTCTTCTCATAACTTGTTTCCCTGTTTACAGTTCTGACTAGAGGGGACGAAACCGATCGACTTGTGTTTGTGGTTTTTTGTTTTAAAATTTATCATGCATGTATAGTAAAAAAATTTTGCCTTTAATGCCATAATACGTTTTTGTTCCGTTAAAATATATATATATATATATATATATATATATATATATATATATATATGTGTGTGTGTGTGTGTGTGTGTGTGTGTGTGTGTGTGTATTAGCGCGAGTGTTATGCATTGATTTGTTTCCTTTTACAGATATTCTAATTCATTTTTTTAATTGTTTTTGCTTTTTTATAATATATTAATACATTGGTAATATTTTCATAATTGTCAACGCTCTTGATAGTTTTGTTGATTTAAATTTATGAAGCAATAAAAAAATTAATGCAATTGAATAAGACGGATAAACATCAAAATCGAACATTGAAATATGGCGCTTTTTTCGTGTTTTTGTCACTGAAACAGATTGCACCCCGAAGTTTCTTCTATTATTTTATTGAGTCTTTGTTGCCGTTTGTATTACAGTGTACAAGAAAATGTAAATCAATGAAGGAAATGTTTATCTAACCATTTATTCGGAGGAAAATTGTTAAGCAACTGCACCGAACTACTTTAATGGCAGTGTTCAAGGTACCCTCCCTAGTGATCAATGTGAATTGCTGCTGATCACGCACCGAGTGGCACGCACGCAATGTTCGATATCAATTCCCCAAAACTTTGCAATGATGAGAGCTATTATTTAGTGAATGGCTCGAGGTTTTTCACGCTAAAAATTCCCCTCAAGAAAATAAATCTAGATATGTGAGTTCTGTGTTGTTTTGCCGGAGAATCAATCGATTTGCTTTTCAGGAAAAGTTTTCAACATATTGATAAAAGAATTAACTAAGAAAATGAATAAAGTTATTGAACACCTCAACAATAATAATAATAATAAAACTCCTGGGCGATAAACAATATCGGTTATCGTTTTTCTAGGACCACTGCTGATGTCTTAACTATTATCACGCATACAATCAGCGAAACACTTTATATCAAATACACCAGAATGTCATCGCCCTAGACATTTCAAAGGTCTTTGACCAGATGTGGCATCGGTGGTTGCTACACAAACTTGTCAGCTTGGGCGAGTCCGCGCGGTTTTCAAGCCTTTCCTGTCAGGTCAGTCTGTGAAGGTCGTTCTTAATGGCCAGTCCCGTGAGGCACATGTGATAAATGCTGGCGGCTTTCAAGGATCTCACCTCGGACCTACTCCAGTTGAGCGATTATATTGACGATGAGATCCTTCTAAGATTCTTATATATGTAGAAGGTAACACAGTGTATACATGAAACGTCAGATATCTGGATGACCAATATCTAGTAGCTGTTCTCTCCTCTGACCTAACTTTCAGATCTCAATGGGAGAAACACTAGCTGGTTCCATTCAATACCTATAAAACAAAGCTCGACCTAGCAGATTCTCAGTCTGCTATAATCCTGGTGATTGTTTATAACCTCAAAGAGGCTCCTTGTTTCGAGTGCCTACTGGATCTAAAGCTCAACCTCGACACATAAATGGAACGCATATATTCGTACAAATATGCTGGGTAAATGGTTGGTGACTTGAATCGCTCCACAAAATACCTAACTCATGTAACGATACTCTAGAATTATAAGAGAGTTGAATGTTACTGCCTTGGTGCGCCGACTACATGAATTTAAGAGTGCTGCTAGGTTGGCATCTAGATCCCACCAGTTTA
The DNA here is from genome assembly GCA_903632075.3 of Acanthosepion pharaonis. Classification (NCBI taxonomy): domain Eukaryota; kingdom Metazoa; phylum Mollusca; class Cephalopoda; order Sepiida; family Sepiidae; genus Acanthosepion; species Acanthosepion pharaonis. The sequence goes on along the minus strand of CAHIKZ030003632.1, from coordinate 3,060,739 downwards.
TTGTTAAAATAACTAAATGAAACCGTCACTTCTACTCCAACAGTTTCTTTTCTCGCACTTTCCATCTATTGAACTCTCTGCCGTTTACTTGCTTACCCGATAACTGTAATCTTCAAAAATTTAGATGCAACATCAATCGCCATCAGTCGTCTTGAATCCCGTTTATTTTTTGTCCATTGCTCAATCCTCCCTGTTCACTTTCTCTCTCTGTAACCACCTGCGTACTAGTAGCTTTCCCGCCTTTCTTGAGGCGACATGATTAAAATAAAATATCTGGGCTTGTGCTGCACACTGTCCAGCCTCGAAAGGGTTCAAAAACGCTTACGTGGTCTTATCCAACAGATGACGTATTGCTAGAATCTTGTAACCGTATCGATATTACTATAGCAGAACTTTGGTGAAATTACATTCCTTACATTACATTCCTTAAATTACATGCTCAGATATTCACAGCTAGGACCCGCCATATCTTTGTTCACATTGGCACATTATCTGCATTCTCTTCTTGTTATTAAACAAAAGGAGTGAGTTCCATTCAGACAGTTTTTCCCAGAAGTGTTACTTTGTGGAACAAACTTCAAAAGGGATGAGTCTCTAACTAAATTCTTGGTCACTTCAAGTCCTGGGTCATTCGAGATTTATCCTACACGTCCAAATCATGAATTTGCTTTTCTTAATCTTTTCTTTTCCTCCCTTATAAAAGATGAAGTGGAAATTTTTTTTAATGATGCGTTTTGCTTTAGAGCGTATGCTCTGTTTGTCTTCTTCGGGTTAAAATGAAAGAAAGGGATAACTGTGTGTGAGGAAAATGCTTTTGAATCTCTGGGATTATGTGAGAATCATGAATCAAATTAACTACCTTAGCATCATCACCTCCAGTGTCCAGATTTAGGGAGTGTCTCTCCGTTTGTTATTGCAGGATTAAATTTACATGCTTGGGTAGGTGTGTATATATGTACACGTGTCTGTAATAGTATATATATATATATATATATATATATATATATATATATATAAAAAAAAAAACTTGAATTGAAAATATCGGCGACAATTTATATCCATCGTATATATATATATATATATATATATATATATATATTACGATGCGATGCTATATATATGCGATTGATAAATTATCACCATTTGATATTTTTAATGCGAGTTGTTTGTAATTTATTTTGTCGACAGCACAGTATTGTAGGGTCAGTTGGGTACCGTATATGAAAAAAACAACACCATGACTCAATTTGCTCAGCTAGAAATTTGGAAATGGCTTGTAGTACTGCTAGTCATTCGTCCCGGAAGCTGCATATACGAACATTTCAAAATGGTTGAGTGTCAATCTGAGGACAGTGCAGAGGAAAAAGATGAGTCTAATGGGGATTAAAAATGTGTTTGGAGTGATCACTAGTGATGCGACGTTATAACCCCATTCCTCTTCCCACAGGACCTCAGACTCAACACGTGTGCCTTGAGGAGGTAGCGTTTTCTTGGTTCAAGAGGGTGGCTGCTTGAAGAACCTATGTTCGGCAACAGGACTCTGCACCATGCCGCAGAAGCAAGAGAAACCAATCATGGATGTCAGACAATTTATGCAACCATGTCACCCCCTTATATTTGGTCACCTAACTCGCGATACTGCAACCCACTTAATTATTATGTGTGGGGCGTAGCTGAGCAAGAAACCAACATAACTCCTTGTAATAACAAAAATTAAATAAAGGCAAGAATTATGGCAGCTTAATCCAATTTATACAAGGAGATCTTCCAGAAGAGTTGCAGGAAATTCCGATGTCATCTGGAGGTCGTTGATGAAACCAATGGCGATTTTATTGAATAAATTTACTCTTTCATATTCGAAGATATTTTTGCGTAATTTTAGTAAATATATCTGTTAAAATGAGATGTCAGTGTTATATATATATGAAGAAATATAGTCTTAAGGTGTGCTATATTTATGGGATAAAGTGCTCAATATCAGAGATGTGCGTGTGTGATAAAAAATTCCCTGATTTCTCTTTTTCTTTCGGATACTATTACACACACACACACACACACACACACACACACACACACACACACACACACACACACATATATATATATATATATATATATATATATATATATACATGAGAATTTGAGGCTAAAGCTTAAAATATAAAATAAACTGTGTGTATATAAGTTAAATGATAACTTGCTTCCATATTGTTTCCGCCAAGTGATTTTAATCACATGAGACTCTTCGAAGAGGATTTAGTGAAGTTTAATTTTTGGATGAGTCTATTATGGTCGAATTTACTCATCCACATGCAAAACATTATAAAATTGATGGATTCGTTATTATAAAAACAAAAGAAGCGACCCCTCAATAATATCAATTATGAACATGGGCACAAGATTCTGACCGTGCTCAAAATTTAAAATAGATTTTACTCCCTATATATACATATAGAAAATGTAAATATTTAGTGAAACAACAACAAAATATATTTGATAAGGGGGAATAGATCTGAAGATTTGATCTACAGATAATTTGAACAGGTTTTACACACTCTATGTCTGTTAAAGAAGGAAACTTGTATAGAAGAGGGATTGCTGCACAAACAAACATAATATATATATATATATATATATGTGTGTGTGTGTGTGTGTGTGTGTGTGTGTGTGTACATTGACCTTCGCTCGATAATATAATTTTGTTCGTACTTATTTCTTCGTATGCTACAAAAACACTCCCCCACACTCATCTATCTATCTATCACACACATACGTGTGTGTGTGCGCGTGTATGTGTGTGTGAGAGAGTGACAGAGATAGATAGATGTCAAATGATTGATATGATCAGCCTAAGATAGATAGGTACATAGATAGATAGATAGATAGATAGATAGATAGATAGATAGATAGATAGATAGATAGATGTGAAAAGACAATGATATGAACAGATTGATATGAACAAGCTAAGATAGATAGATAGATAGATAGATAGATAGATAGATAGATAGATAGATGTAAAAAGACAACGGTAAGAACTGATTGGTATGAACAGCCTAATACAGATAGATAGATAGATAGATAGATAGATAGATAGATAGATAGATAGATAGATAGATGTAAAAAGACAACGGTAAGAACAGATTGGTATGAACAGCCTAATACAGATAGATAGATAGATAGATAGATAGATAGATAGATAGATAGATGCGTGTATGTGTGGAGTGTTTTTGTGCCATACGAACGAAATTGTATTATCGAGCGAACGTCATCACACACACACACATATATATATATATATATATATATATATATATATATATATATACATAAACACAGAGAGAGAGAGACAGACAGACAGAAAAATAATATAGAGTGAAGTTTAAATTATGAGCGTTTGTCGACGTTGAACATCCGGTGAAAGGAGACTTAGCACTTTTATAAGATGATCTCTTATGATACAATATAAAGCAAAAACATGGAATAGAAAACACACGCAATAATAATAATAATAATGATTATGATGATGATAATAGGCTACTACAGACTATTGCCACGTGTTGGCAGGCATTTGAAAAGAAAGCAGACCTCCCTCTGGTAATGGGTAAACGGACAGGAAATGGGCTGGGAGTAAGGCCAGAAGTACCGAGTGGTGGCTGGAAGTGAAGTGTTCCAAGTACTTGCCCGGGTGTGTAAATGTGTAGAGACGGCACTAGATACTGAGACATGCACTAATTTGATGGGGTCGTGCGAAGTGGGGGTGCAAGATGAAAAGCTTAGGGTGGAGGTGGTATGGTCGATAATTTATCTGACTTCTTTCCTCACCATCTATCCATAAGTTTCCACGAGGCCATGGCAATTCGATAGTGCCCTTAAAGAGAAAGAAACGGTCTGAAGTTGGTGTTGTTAATATTAAGAAAACTTTCAGGTTTACCTGGAGAAAAGGAGAAAGTTTTTAATTTTGCATTTGACTCTGGGGATATGTTCAATAGTGAATAACTTTTGGAAGAGTTATTTAAAGTTTCTACGGCTTGCCTGTGTGAAAATTATATATTAATAAACTTTATTTATTTTTACTATTAAATAAGTTATGTGCCATACGTGATACACACTTAGGTGATCATGTATCTTTCGATATGTGACTGACGAGGCAGATTTTTCCCGCAGTATGTGCCATTTCTTTCTGCGGTAGACCAGTTGCCATCCAAGGCTATAGATCTCGGTCTGTCCTGCTATTTACCCATAGCTAGGGAGAGAAGAAGAGGATTCATACCTTTCTCAAGGGTATTAACACGTACGTGAAGGCAATGGGATCGACTGGAATTCGAATTTGGCTTTACTAGTAAAGACATCTTATAATCATATCGTGCGATTTTCCGATCCCACACGATAGTAGCTTCGACTTCTTCTATGTGTCACGCTCCTTCAGCTCGTCTTTTTTTTTTACTATCCCTAGCACTCACTGTTCTGCCATCCACTTAACGAAAACACCGAGCAGATTATTTAATCTGCTCGGTGTTTTCGTCTTCCCCTCTTGCTTTCGATATATTTTGTAAGTATTAAATTCTGCAAGCCTTTCAAGTGTCTCTCTAGTATTAGAGACATTTGTGTTTCCATTTTCCGTAAAGCTTTCTAGTTTCTTATGTGTTCAGTGTATGGTATTCTCAGCCTTCTTCTGTAGAACCACATTTGTTTTGTCTCAAGTCTTCACTTGGACTGAGAAAATTGTCCAGAATTCGTTGACATATTCGAGGACTGATTTTATATAACAATCTTTTTGATGTTTCTGACTGAATTGTCCTGTTTCTTAAGAATTGTTTATGTTTTGATGACTCATTTGCTATTTCTATGCTCGTTCGGATTTCGGTGCCACATTTTCCCTCCTTTGTCAAAACATTTCCAAGACATTTTCCCTCCTTTGTGAAAACATTACCAAGACATTTTCCATCCTTTGTCAAAACATTACCAAGACATTTTCCATCCTTTGTCAAAACATTTCCAAGACATTTTCCCTCCTTTGTCAAAACATTTCCAAGACATTTTCCATCCTTTGTCAAAACATTACCAAGACATTTTCCCTCCTTTGTCAAAACATTACCAAGACATTTTCCATCCTTTGTCAAAACATTACCAAGACATTTTCCCTCCTTTGTCAAAACATTTCCAATACATTTTCCATCCTTTGTCAAAACATTACCAAGACATTTTCCCTCCTTTGTCAAAAACATTTCCAATACATTTTCCATCCTTTGTCAAAAACATTACAAGACATTTCCCTCCTTTGTCAAAACATTTCCAATACATTTTCCATCCTTTGTCAAAACATTTCCAAGACATTTTCCCTCCTTTGTGAAAACATTTCCAATACATTTTCCATCCTTTGTCAAAACATTACCAAGACATTTTCCCTCCTTTGTCAAAACATTTCCAATACATTTTCCATCCTTTGTCAAAACATTTCCAAGACATTTTCCATCCTTTGTCAAAACATTTCCAAGACATTTTTTTCCCTCCTTTGTCCTTACCAAAGACATTTTCCCTCCTTTGTGAAAAAACATTTCCAATACATTTTCCATCCTTTGTTTTCCAAGACATTTTCCCTCCTTTGTCAAAACATTACCAAGACATTTTCCCTCCTTTGTGAAAACATTTCCAATACATTTTCCATCCTTTGTCAAAACATTTCCAAGACATTTTCCCTCCTTTGTCAAAACATTTCCAAGACATTTTCCCTCCTTTGTCAAAACATTTCCAAGACATTTTTCATCCTTTGTCAAAACATTTCCAAGATATTTTCCCTCCTTTGTCAAAACATTTCAATACATTTCCATCCTTTGTCAAAACATTTTTTTCCCTCCTTTGTCAAAACATTACCAAGATATTTTCCCTCCTTTGTCAAAACATTTCCAAGACATTTTCCATCCTTTGTCAAAACATTTCCAAACATTTTCAATCCTTTGTCAAAACATTTCCAAGTTTGACTTGTAAATCCCTTTTTCATAGTGCGCGTTTTGGGATTTTTCTCCCTGATGAAAAACAGTGCGCTATGTTTTGTTACAATTGGTATTAAGTCTTTTATAACAGCATTCCTTTACAACCTCGTCTAAGAGGTCCTGTATCTTTCTTTCAGTGTCTGCCAACGACACTCTCTCATCAGCGTATTTCATTTTGTTCAGACTGTATCCACTGACACATAAATCCCTGCAGGGCAGTTTCGACGTGAATTGGTGAGTTGAAGCTTACGCGATTACATACATCCTTGTTCAATTTAACTGAAACAGCTGCTTTAGTTTTCTTTCTTACATCATACGGCCAATTTTATACCCAATGGTGTGACAGGATGTAATCGATTTCTATTTTTTCTCGGATTAGGTCATTTACAGTGATATATGAATCCATTTTTGGTTTGTGGGATGAAATTTTTTTGGCCTTGAAAAATATTGCATCATCCGTGATTGCATCAGATTTTTATCACGCCCAGACACTATTGTCGCGACTGTCGATCAGTTGTCCAACGGCCATTCTCTGTAACAGATGTTACTCGATAAAAACGTAGGAAAATTTGTAACGCTGCACGAACATACTGGCAAGTCTTACTAATAAGTAAATCAAAGTACTATAGACCCTCCCAAAAACTCTCCTGATTTAAATCCAATTGTGAATCTGTGGTTAATCGGCAATGGATGTTGCTTTACTGCCGAAATAGCTTGTGGTGGTAAAGCAAAGACTCAACTGATAGTAGCATATAGGAAAAACCAAACAGTTTCACACGTCCAACCTTCTCACGAGTAAAAAACCCAGTAATTAGAAACAAAAACGCGCCTGCTTTATACAGCCGAGGACCGACCACGATTTGCATGCGAATGACGAGACAACGAGATTTCGCGTTAACTGTCCGAGACCGCCTGGCATAAAACTTGGGCGTCGCCATTTTGGTTCTTTTACCGTTGAGCAAACCGGAGTTTGCACATCGCACAGATTCGCGGGCGTTTCCGAGGTAGGCCATTTTCACAATTTTCCCGACAAAATGACTTCGTGGAATGGACAAACGAAGTACTAGCACGTGCAATGGCAAAATAAAAAGAAAGTAAATAATAACGGAATTTTGTTTCAATTAATTTACACAAGGGTGAATGGGTATTGCTAAAAATTGTCCAGTTCTCTCGATAATTTACTTTTTGGACGCCTCAGGCATCAGATTAGTTCTATTCTATTCTATTTAACTGCAAGTGACGTTGTTGCTTGAGAACTAGAGTTATTTTGTGATTGATGTTTCAAAATGTGCCTGTGAAGATTGAACTGGCATGATTAGATAAAGATGGAAAATTGTACAGGATGAAAATTCAAATCATGATAACTGAATTTTTTTTGAGAATTAAATAATAACTGATCGGATTGGATAATAAAAGACGAGCAAGTTCACTAAATGAAATTAATTCAATCGAGATTATTATGAATTGAAATAGTAGCAATTACATCCTTTTGCAAATTAATTGAAGCAAAACGAATAATTCCGTTATGATTTACTTTTTTTTTTCGTATTTTTCCAAGGAAACATGACCCAGTGCCCATGTTAGTACTTCTTATGTCCATTCCACGAAGTCGTTCCTTGCAGACTGACCACAGATTCTCGATTGGATTTAAATCAAGAGAGTTACCGGGTCAATCTATAGTACTTTGATTTGCTCACTGGTAAAGCCTGCCATTGTATTCCTTCAGTGTTAGAAGTTTTCGTACGCTTCCTTGGAGTAACATCCGTTGCAGAAAATGACCGTAGGACATCTAATCGATAGTTGCGACAATAATGTCTGGGTGTGATAAAAATCTGATGCAAACACGGATGATGTAATATTTTTCAAGAACAAACAAATTTCATCATACACCCGGAAAATAGATTAATATTACTGCACACCACTACAAATAACCTAATCAACTGGCTATATGCATGCTCCGATATATCTGTGTCTCTTCAAAAAGCACATTGCCAATCTATGTTTTATACTGCTATTATATTGAGTGGACCTCAGAATTTTTGAGAATGAGCTATTAGTCGTGACCTGACCAGTGGTTGAACAAGACTATTACACTCTAACTGCCGGTCATAATGGCTTGTGAATTTCTCATCGTATAGTTACAAACATCCACAGCTTCCGAATAGTTTCATGAAACCAATTCACAATTCTTGGGTTAACCTGTGATATTTTTTCCAGACAATCCCTAAACATGCCACTGCCTGCGATCATCTCAGGTTGATATTATCAAGAAACCAGTTCATTAACAAGTCGACCACGGAGGAATTCGAGACCGCATTTGATGGTCGTAGCTGAAAGCGCTCAGCTACACGTTCACTAAAAAAACAAGAAGACATTTTTGCTGAAAGAAGCCATCGAACGTATTCAAAGAGAGTTAGTGAAAAATAATTCAAGTTGATTTTTTATTATTTGTATAAAAGTTTATTTTACATATAGCGGCCTTGATTCAAACTAAGGTTAATAAAAAATTACACCAGGCGTTTCCGACAAAAATATATTATTCTAAACCTTGTCATTTTTTTAATATAATTGTCCGAAATTTTCTATGTATGTTACGAAAGATATACAAGTTGTGATAATAGAATTCTTGGAATGATCGTCGCGTGTTGGTGGGGAAATGAGTGAAGCAAGATTTTGTAAACTGTCTGATTTTTTCCATACTGTCGAGCAGTAGCGGAAGTTGATTGTCTTCACATTATACTTTTGGTAACAAATGGGTGAAAGGAATCTGGAGAAGCGGATTAACATCACGTTTTGGGTAAGGATTGGTAAAAGGGTTAAGGAATCGTTTTCCTTAATAAACATGGCTTATGGTTGACGCACTATAAATAAAATTCGTGCTTTTGAGTGGGACAGCAGTTTAAGGAAGTGTATAATGAAGTTAGCGGTCAGTCCAAATCACAAATATAGACAGAGTCCGAACCTTGGTGCACTCACATCAAAAATTATGTTTGCGCCTGACAGCAGAAGAACTGACTATGAATAAGAAAACAGTATGACAGATTCTCTACAGAGGAAATGAGAATGAGAAGAATTTCTTCAAAGATGGTGCCTGTCATTTTTGACATTCTCTGGAATGACCGTCTGAATGCAAACTTTGCTTATCTGGTTACTATTGGCTCTGTCAGCTTTACAGTACTAGCCTTCGATATGACCAGTTAAGCATAATTTATTTTTACAGGACCAGTGTGGGTGTTAAATTTTCACACTTCCTATATTAGATATACGAGGCGTTTTAATATAATATTCGGTTTTAACTGTTGCTGAAACTAATGTCAAGTTATTTAGGAAGCAAATACCGTAATTAGTTCAAATGACTTTTAAAAGACATTGACATTCAGTGCCGTATGTTCAAGCGATTTCCATATGAATAGAAATAGTTAATATTCTCGCATTATTTTGAACTCATCTTGGTAGATAATCATGTTATTACAGATATAGCCTTTCGACCAAGTGCAATCTAATCATCATCAGATGCCTTTTGATTGGCTGATACGGGATATCTGTTAACTATTGTGATATTCTGTCTCTGTAATATCAGTTATTGTTTGTTTCTACTGAATTAGTGCGGCACTAGCTTATACAATTTGATGACAGTAAAAAATGTTTAAAGTAACTCCTATATCCACTACACCACGTTGCGTCTATACTAACATCTATATCAACCAAGATGAAAACAATAGTTCAAGAACTCAAGAATACTGATAATTACTTATTTCAGAAATGAAATGTTAAATTAGAAATAATTACTTCGGTGAATAAAGACAATGAAGAGACCTTACATTTAGTGATACTTTTATATTTCTGCTGAAACCCACGTCTCTATATCGGACTCAAATACAGTCGAATTTTACATGAAATTATGACTTTTATATCGTTTTTTGTTTTTCATCAGTGATTGCTGTATCATTATGCATATTTTTAATATGTTATTATATAACATATCATTAATCATTAATTTTTATTTATTTATAATGTATCACTATGCTATTCATAATCTATCATATTAAAAATATTAAAATATACATATATAAAAATATATTTATAATATGCTATGTATAACATTTATTTTTTAATAATATATCAATAGAAATACTATTTCTTGAAAAAATATTAACAGGAATAAAAATTTGGTTGGCATTACATAACCCATTGACGTTGATATACCGTAAAACAAACAAAACCTAGAAATATATAATGGGAATATCAATGAATAATTAACATGCAATAATTAACATCGTGACATATTTTCTTTATATGACCGAAATTCATAAAACATATGCTTAAAGAATACAGTATCCACACATTTTTAGATGATATAACCTAATATTAAATGTTTCACTTCCAACATGGGACATGTTATACACAACTTTCAGTATACAGTTGAATTAAGCCATCTTTTCATAAAGTAAACATACATACAGAAACATTGTCATATACACAAGACATCCATACAACAAATCTGCAGTTTCACCATCACTGACTTTAAGACTGGGACCCACCATGCCACGTACATAAAGGTGAATCTTCCCCATCGCCTTCTTATTCCATTATTAAGGAGGAATTTCCAGGCGGAAAAATTTTTCCCGGATTAATTTTTGGAAACGTCTTCCGGCAGGATATTTTCCCAATAACGACAATCTTGATTTCTTCAATCTGGAGTTAACCGTTATTTTTCTTGCATAAATTTATAATTTCACTTTTTCCCCCACTATGGGTTAATTACTAAGACTTGTGTTACTAAACCATTACCACCCCGCAAATTCTTACAAACTAAAACTATTATCTGACTTAAAATAATCTGTAAATGTTTGATAATCCGTTGAAAAAGAATAAATCTTCATAAGCTCATCAAAAGCCACACCGTGACCCTCTGACTGGAGCGTCTCTTGGGCCATGTATTGAGTTTTATTATTAGTATTAAAAATAAATTGAATGGCTAGAGGTATCCGTAAGTTCTATGCAAACAGTTTCTTCTCTACTGACTTTTTGCTTTTCAGTCAACTTTGAACTTCAAAATTTTAAACGCAATTTCAATCGTTATCTTTTGTCTTCTTAATTCCTATTCTTTTATTGTCGTCTCTCCTTAATATAGTTTTTTTCTCATATTCACATTCACTAAGCACTTGCGTCTTAGTGGCTTTATTACCTTGCTTGGGGATAAATGATTAACAAAACAATGATAATGGAAATGGTTAATGCCAATATACACATGATGTCTACCCGAACAATAAAAACAAAATAAAACAGAATTTAAAAAATGAGATATAACACTTTCACACCCAACATTTCTGATGAAGCTAAATAAATAACGAGACATTGTGAATTTTATAAAGTGTTCTTACTTGTCCCTTATTTGAATCTATTACACTTTCACCCCCACCCACCAAGTTGACTCGACGGAGTGAAGATATAAAAAAGGTTGTTTTTTCTTTTTTACTTCTATTTTAAAATCAAATGGAAACTTATTTTATTTATGTGAGAAAATGTATGAAAAATAAATTGTGGCTAAAAAAAATTCGATTGATATAAAACTGTAATAACGCCCAATTTTATTCAAGTTTAATGTATAGTCTTAAAAGATATAATTTTAATTTTAAATAAATTGAAATAATTTTCAATTATTTTGTTCTTGTCTTAATTAAATTTTCCAGCCATTTTTTAAAAATAAAAAAAAACAAATTCTTTCATGAAAAAAAAAAAAATGAAAATAAATGTCATCATCCATTCGTGTTTTGTATCAATCAGATTCCTTGGGTGGCGCGAAAGTGTAATAGCATCCTTTACTTAATCTTACATATGTGTGTAATCCATAAGGATATCAAAAGACACTGTCTTTTCCTAGGTTATTTATTATAGTTATCTCAACCAAATGCAAATATTAAGTTATCACACATGAAATGACGCATTTTATAGGAAATGAATAAAATGCTTATGAAATGTTAAATAACTAATTGATTTAGTTGAAATAGGCATCAGGTTGGTGAGTGACTGTTCTCCAACGTATCTCTAAATTCTTGATCCCATCTTTAAAATTATTCTCTCCATTTGATGTGATAAGCAGTTCAAATACTTCGGTCAGCTCTTCCTTATCGGAAAATGTTTTATTGCGTATGAAAAGCTCAAAATGCTTAAATAAGTGATAATCAGTAAGAGAGATAACAGGTGAATATGGAGGCTGAGATAAAATTTCATAATTCAGGTTTTGCAGATTTTGGACGGTTGACTGAGAAGAGTGCAGTCGTGTGTTGCCATGAAGCAAAATTGCGCCATCCTTATTCGCAAATCTCGGATGTATCTTTTTTCAATTTTTCGTGCATACACACATTTTCTCCATAAAACCAGATTGCTGTTATTGTTTTCCCTTAAGGCAAAATGAATAATAAATAACTACTTTGAAAGGCCACCATAGAGTAACCATTAAATATTTAGGGCGAAGTGGAGGTTTTGGGTCTTGTTTCAGTTATACACTTCCATCTAACAAATATTCTTTTTCTGTTGTCAATGAGTATCAGTTTCTCATAGCAAATAATGATTCGATACAAAATTGTTCATTTTCGCCTATTTGTACTCGTACAGGAGGATTACATTGTAATCATTTTCATTGGGCTTTTGAGGAACAATATATTGAAAGAAAAATTATCTGCAAAGAAAAAGAGTAAGGAAAAAGTCAAGATTTTTTATATACAAAGGAAATTACTTTGTTAGACGATCGGATCAACAATCTAAACAAAAGATGCGTCATTGCTTGTGTAACAACCAAATATATATCTAATCTATTAGACAGATATAGTCAAATACAGATGAGTTTATCGATCGATGGTTATTTGCATATGGGGCACGCATAGGTGATATGTATCTGTGGTTATTTCCATAGGTGGCACGCATTGGTGACATGCATCTGTGGTTATTTCCATACGTGGAACGCATAGGTGACATGTAGCTGTGGTTATTTCCATAGGTGGCACGCATAGGTGACATGCATCTGTGGTTATTTCCATACGTGGAACGCATTGAGCCATACAGCTGTGGTTATTTCCATATTTGGCCCGCATAGGTGACATGCATCTGTGGTTATTTCCATAGGTGGCAATGCATAGGTGACATGCATCTGTGGTTATTTCCATACGTGGAACGCATAGGTGACATGTAGCTGTGGTTATTTCCATAGGTGGCACGCATAGGTGACATGCATCTGTGGTTATTTCCATACGTGGAACGCATTGGGGACATACAGGTGTGGTTATTTCCATATTTGGCCCGCATGGGTGACATGCATCTGTTGTTATTTCCATAGGTGGCACGCATAGGTGACATGCATCTGTGGTTATTTCCATAGGTGGCACGCATAGGTGACATGCATCTGTGGTTATTTCCATACGTGGAACGCATTGGGGCCATAAAGCTGTGGTTATTTCCATATTTGGCCCGCATAGGTGACATGCATCTGTGGTTATTTCCATAGGTGGCACGCATAGGTGACATGCATCTGTGGTTATTTCCATACGTGGAACGCATAGGTGACATGTAGCTGTGGTTATTTCCATAGGTGGCACGCATAGGTGACATGCATCTGTGGTTATTTCCATACGTGGAACGCATTGGGGCCATACAGCTCTGGTTATTTCCATATTTGGCCCGCATAGGTGACATGCATCTGTGGTTATTTCCATAGGTGGCACGCATAGGTGACATGCATCTGTGGTTATTTCCATACGTGGAACGCATTGGGGCCATACAGCTGTGGTTATTTCCATATTTGGCCCGCATAGGTGACATGCATCTGTGGTTATTTCCATAGGTGGCACGCATGGTGACATGCATCTGTGGTTATTTCCATACGTGGAACGCATTGGGGCCATACAGCTGTGGTTATTTCCATATTTGGCCCGCATAGGTGACATGCATCTGTGGTTATTTCCATAGGTGGCACGCATAGGTGACATGCATCTGTGGTTATTTCCATACGTGGAACGCATAGGTGACATGTAGCTGTGGTTATTTCCATAGGTGGCACGCATAGGTGACATGCATCTGTGGTTATTTCCATACGTGAACGCATTGAGGACATACAGCTGTGGTTATTTCCATATTTGGCCCGCATAGGGTGACATGCATCTGTGGTTATTTCCATAGGTGGCACGCATAGGTGACATGCATCTGTGGTTATTTCCATACGTGGAACGCATAGGTGACATGTAGCTGTGGTTATTTCCATACGTGGAACGCATAGGTGACATGTAGCTGTGGTTATTTCCATAGGTGGCACGCATAGGTGACATGCATCTGTGGTTATTTCCATACGTGGAACGCATTGGGGACATACAGGTGTGGTTATTTCCATATTTGGCCCGCATGGGTGACATGCATCTGTTGTTATTTCCATAGGTGGCACGCATAGGTGACATGCATCTGTGGTTATTTCCATACGTGGAACGCATTAGGCCATAAAGCTGTGGTTATTTCCATATTTGGCCCGCATAGGTGACATGCATCTGTGGTTATTTCCATCGGTGGCACGCATAGGTGACATGCATCTGTGGTTATTTCCATACGTGGAACGCATAGGTGACATGTAGCTGTGGTTATTTCCATAGGTGGCACGCATAGGTGACATGCATCTGTGGTTATTTCCATACGTGGAACGCATTGGGGGCCATACAGCTCTGGTTATTTCCATATTTGGCCCGCATAGGTGACATGCATCTGTGGTTATTTCCATAGGTGGCACGCATAGGTGACATGCATCTGTGGTTATTTCCATACGTGGAACGCATAGGTGACATGCATCTGTGGTTATTTCCATAGGTGGGACGTATAGGTGACATGCATCTGTGGTTATTTCCATAGGTGGCACGCATAGGTGACATGCATCTGTGGTTATTTCCATACGTGGAACGCATTGGTTATTTGCCATACAGCTGTGGTTATTTCCATATTTGGCCCGCATAGGTGACATGCATCTGTGGTTATTTCCATAGGTGGAACGCATAGGTGACATGCATCTGTGGTTATTTCCATGGAACGTGGCACGCATAGGTGACACATGCATCTGTGGTTATTTCCATACGGTTGGCACAGCATTTCCATATTTGGCCCGCATAGGTGACATGCATCTGTGGTTATTTCCATAGGTGGCACGCATAGGTGACATGCATCTGTGGTTATTTCCATAGGCACGCATAGGTGACATGCATCTGTGGTTATTTCCATAGGTGGCACGCATGCATCTGTGGTTATTTCCATAGGTGGCAATGCATCATGCATCTGTGGTTATTTCCATACGTGGAACGCATTGGGGACATACAGGTGTGGTTATTTCCATATTTGGCCCGCATGGGTGACATGCATCTGTTGTTATTTCCATAGGTGGCACGCATAGGTGACATGCATCTGTGGTTATTTCCATACGTGGAACGCATTGGGGCCATAAAGCTGTGGTTATTTCCATATTTGGCCCGCATAGGTGACATGCATCTGTGGTTATTTCCATAGGTGGCACGCATAGGTGACATGCATCTGTGGTTATTTCCATACGTGGAACGCATAGGTGACATGTAGCTGTGGTTATTTCCATAGGTGGCACGCATAGGTGACATGCATCTGTGGTTATTTCCATACGTGGAACGCATAGGTGACATGCATCTGTGGTTATTTCCATACGTGGAACGCATTGGGGCCATACAGCTGTGGTTATTTCCATATTTGGCACGCATAGGTGACATGCATCTCTGGTTATTTCCATATGTGGCCCGCATAGGTGGCACGCATCTGTGGTTATTTCCATAGGTGGCGCGCATAGGTGACTTGGATCTGTGGCTATTTCCATAGGTTGTACGCATAGATTACATGCAGCTGTGGTTATTTTCATATTGGGCACGCATAGGTGGCACGCATCTGTGGTTATTTCTAAAGAAGACAAACAATTTAACCGTGATTCTTGCTGCGGACAGAAAGAAAAAAACGAACTAGATTTAGCTGATGTTTCAAAGAAAAATCAAGTATCCACAATAACATAATAATGGCCGACTTTTAATCGTTTCCGGGCACATCTATATCCAAGGGTGGATTTTAGAGACGCCTTCTCTATTGTTTATTTTTACTGCAACTATACTGAGTGGACTTTATTTAGAATTTCTGAGAAAAGAGAGCATCATCTCGGGTGATAAATATTTTGAACAACGCCAGTACACCCACTCGGTTACTCACGAGCGAGCAAAACCATTGACGGCTTCTGGACAGTTCCGTCAACCCAGCTGAACTCACAGAGTCTTAGGTCAAGCAATGATCTGGTTTTTAGATATTTTCCAAAGGTCCCGCATGCTGGGTTCACCTCTCTTGGTCGATAACATCAGAAAGCCAACTCTCTGTCCAATTATCCATGGTGTGATTCAAAGAGTTGTCTCAAAGCGAACATTTTCAGTATCAAGCTAAAAATAGCGCATACAAGATAAGTAATATTTGAAATGTACACTCTCTCGTATAGTACCGAACAATGAGAAATAGTCTATTTTGTTTATTGTATCTCAGTGCCATTCAAACCTCATAATGAATCACTCTCTGCTTATGACAATAAAGAAAACATGACCTAAGCTAACCTTTTACGGTTTCTTTTCGACGCCTTTTACTGCGCACGTCTGCTTGTCCTATCGTTGTCTATTTTGTTTGGTAAAGAATTTATAGCCACAAAACTCTTTTTGTATGAACTTATATATACAAGAACACACTATTTCTCTCCGTGTTCTTCACTTTACGCAGAGAAACGCAGATAGAAAATTGTTCAAAATGTACGAAGTATTTAAAAAGGCGCTGAATATGAATAAGATGCGAAAAGATAAATGAAAGAAGGTAAGAAGAATATATAGCGAAAAAGAAAAACGTAAAGAGAATGACAAGAAGAAATCAATGAAAAGAAAGGGTAAGTTGAAACAGAAGGTGAGAAATTAAGAAGAACGAAATGAAGAAGAAAGCTACTAACTTGTTCGAATAAACAATATACGTGAGTTGATCGTCAAATTTCCATAAAACTCCACCACATGCCAGAGTTACGATAAATTACACTTGATTTATTTCATGAGTTAAATTTAATGTTAAACCCGTCACTTAGACATTTTTGCAATAGAAAATTATTTTTCTTCGAAACTTGTTGGGTAGCGATCTATCTGGCGTCAGAGAGAGTATAAATGCTTTCGGAATTATAAGATTATCCTGTTAACTACGGCCGTTATCTTTATAGTGACTTGCAGTATTATTATCTATATAGATTTAAAATGTATATGTTGTTTTTTGTGTCTGCAAATGTTGCTGCCCTCGCCCTAACTGTCAAGCATTAGTAAAATCAGGAGACAGTATTTTTTTTTTCATGACAACGTTGCTCTGATTGAAAATGTTTCTGAAAACGAACGTTTAAAAACTGACTTCGTGAAAGAGATGAGTACGTACGAAAAATATATTTGAGATTAACATGGAAAAAAAACTGTCTGGTCTTAAAGTCAAATCGCTACGTTCGCTTATCCGAATTCGCTCTTGTATATCAACCCCAATTCTTAGAATGTTAACTTTTTGCTATATTACTGTTAATTTGCCTTATTATTGTTACCTTGCCTTACTTATATTGTTTAATTGCTTTATATTATTTTTAGCTCTGTTTTTTTCTTTTTCTTGGAAACTTTGTCAATTCTGTTTGTTGGGCAGTTCTGCCATTTATTTATGTTAATCCTTGTTACTTACTCTACAGGTCAGGTTCGAATCCTGTCAAAGGACGAATATTTTCTATGAAAATTTCTCGGACATTCAGGCCGGTAAATGTTATTTAATACTGTTTATTATAAACAGAGCATTTACTTAAATACTTGTATCTATAAAAAAAGAACGTTAAACATAAAATGTCTTTAATAAATAAATTGTCGGACTTTGTCCATTTCTTAATATATATAGCGTCAAATTTTATGCCACGTGTTATATATATATATAAATATATATATATATATATATATATATATATATATATATATATATATATAGAGAGAGAGAGAGAGAGAGAGAGAGAAAGAGAGAGAGATTTTATGCCACGTGTTTTGGTACGACCATTTATATACACTGGTCAAAGCGGTATTATGGGTAGCAAGCTAAGCTATTTACGGTGTATTGTATTATACTAAGAGTTATGGGGTAGGTGGTGAGGCTTATATTTCAAATATAAATATACATATTCTAAAGACTAGGGTAAAATAATCGGTGATTAATAACTATTGTATAGTTTGTTAAATTTAACCCATTACTTAGTATTTTTTGTATTTATTCATAAATTATTTGTTATTGATTATTATTATTTTTATTAATATTATTATTACATTTATTTCTATTTATATGTGCATTCATAGTTTGTTACTGTATTTCTTATTTACTAAGAATGTTAATTAATTATTTTTGATTCTTTTCTCCTTTGTTATTTTATCGCTCCTCTCCTACTTTATTTAATTTTTAAAACATTTTCTATTTTCTATATTTTTTTCGGGATTTGGTTATCTTATTTGATTATTTTAAAGTACTGGCTTTGGCTAAAGTATGCTACTGTAAATGTGTTTTATATAGTGCCTAAATTTTTCAGTTTACTTGGCACTGTTTTAAATGGCATTCGTTTTTAATTTTCTACTTTTTGCAAGGTAGTAAAAATAGTTTTCGTGTCGATATATATATATATATATATATAACCTGTTTCGCTGTATCACAGCTAATCAGTGTCGATAGACATCCGATTTTCTTCAAGGCGGGATCGAAATTCGAACGATTTGGCATCACTCAGCGAATCTACCCCTAAGGTATCGGTGCACGGCAGAGAAAGGAATCATTTAACATATATATATGATGCATATAAACGCTGAACCAGCAACAGATAGATAGATATATGTGTTTGTACATCAATATGGTCATAACTTTATGATGACGAAAGAATGTATTTTATACAATGAATATTTATTTCCCAACATCATCTTTCTTTCCAATGCTGAATATTAATCGCTTAAATTCTAGGCTTATACAATGTAACCACGATATCAAAATTCAGGAAATAAATACGTATTATGTTATGGCTTCATAGGTTATGAAATTGACCCCAGATATCATTTAAGTTCATCGCAGTGCACATCAAACCATTCATAGCTAAATGAGGTAATTTATGCAAAATCTGGACTGACTTGCTTGTTAGAAAGTAAATACGTAATGTTTCTGACTTCACAAATGGTAAAAAGTTTAAGGTCAAATTTGGAGGTCATGGTAGAATTGATTTCATGTGTATTGTAGCGTAAAAATTACGTTCTAGCAGATACTTGTGTAAATGCTATTTTGAAATTAGTTTTAGCCGTTAGCGCATGTGCACATAGACACTCTCGTTAAACTTTAGTTTGTGGCACATTCTGTTCGTGTGACGAAGAGGATATACGAGGGTGCGTTGAAAATTTTATAGTTTACCCAGAATATGGAATTTGAGGTTAATTGCAGTGAACACACTTCTTCCAGGGGTGTTACAGTGCTTGGATTCAACTGGTGAAGAAGCTTTTATCCTGTTGGTCAAGCATTCACCAATAGCAGATGTCATCATCACTGAAATACTAGTTCACAAACGTTTTTCATGTTGGAGAAATGCTGTCAGATAGGACAAAGTCAGGAGAATATAGAGAGTAATTAAGCAAGTTCAAAGCCGCCACAGTCACACACAGCAGGCATTGCAACCAAGGGGTTGTCGATGGAATATTGACCTGATGAAACAAGACACTTTTCGTCAGTTTTGGGGGCGTTTTTTTCTTGATAGACGTTCGTAACTGGCTCAGCAAAATGGCATGGTGCACTCAGTTCATTGTGTAGCCATTTGAAGATAATCAATTAACATAATGCTATGTGCATCACAAAAAAAGAAGCTATAAACTTTCATACAGATGAAACGACCTTGGAGAGGTTAACTAACAGGAGATAACTGATAACTGACATCGATTAGACATGGCACATGGAACTAGAACGGTCTACCCAAGGGAGCGAAATAAAGGGTTCGGTTCGACATTCCAACCACCTGAAGAAGGCTGGGGCGTACAAGGGCCGAAACGTCGTGATAAATATGGCAACAAAGATGAGGACAATAGTCCGAATAATGTAAATAGTGTTCCTTATAGATGTGTTACCTTCTGAAACTATAAGCATGCAGTCCATTTTTTCGGCGTTTTGTTTTTCTTGATAGACTTTCGTAACTTGCACAAGATGGCATGGTACCCTCAATTGATTGTGTAGGCCATTTGAAGATAATAACATAATGCTATGTGCATCACAAAAAAGAAGTCATCAACTTTCAGACAGATGAAACGACCATGGGCGTTTATTGGAGTAGGTGAGGAGTGGAATTTTCACTGCATGGATTGTTTCTTTGTCTGGCTCAAAGTGATGAACAAAACACTGATCCTGGTTAAGAAATCTTCTCGGAAACCAGCGAGATCTTCTTCAAAGAATATCAGATTTCTTCTTGATGTGACCAGACTGGCCTGCTTTTGGTCATGCATCAAATACATGGTACCCACAAAACAGAAATCTTCATCATGTAAAGTTCATTGTGTAGAATATTCTCAACTCTCTTACAGGATATTGTAATAGTATTGTTTTCCTTGATGGTGACAGTTTCAGAACGTGCGGAACTTGAATCATCTTCCAGACTTTGTCTTCTCTTCCTAAATACAGCTGCCCACTTTTGCAATGTTAATGAATCTGTAGCGTCATCCCCTAACCTATCAACCATGTCAGCATGAATGTTCTTGGGGGCTAAACACTTTTCTGGATGTATTTGATAACACCACAATGCCAAATTCTGTCCGTTTTCAAAGGGATTTGGTACTAGTTACTTTTGAAGTCGTCTCTAAAAAGTCAGATATCCGTTTACCTGTGTTATGGGGAAACACACCTATTCTATAGTTAATAGACTCTCCCACCTAATATAAGTAGGAGTATTAATAGAAACTACGGTCAGTCGATGTCGGACGACAATTAGTTGAATACTAAAGTATCAGCGATCACAACAAGATTACTCTGCATAATACCTATTATATCAAGTTCCTAACGTTTTGTATGTCGAACCTATTTTAGGACCGATTTAGTACAAATACAAGCCTCCACTGCAAAATCACTCCACAACCTGGAAATAAACAATGCAGTTATTAATAAAATAAGATAGAATTAATGCCTGCAACATTTCACAGCTCTAGCGTCGATCCTAAATAGTCAGCGTATGATGCTTTCTACCACCTTCGTGTGTTTTCTTTTTCCAATGACTACACCTGAAGAACTGAACTGCTACGTTATATCTAATCTTCTATATGGCAGTGAATGCTGGACAATATACTTACAGGCGAAGAAAAGACTTGAGGCAACAGTGCTATGTTTATACCGTGACGTTCTGGGAATACCATGGCTTGAACATTTGAGTAACAAAGAAGTTTGAAGTCAAACAGGAACTATGCGGACACTGCTACTAACAGAAAAGAGATAGCTGAAATATTTTGGATAAATAGAGAGGAAAGAAGGTCTGGAGAACATAATGATAGCAAAAGAAGCAAGGAAAGCAGCTAGTAATCTACTTAACGATTTAAAAAAAATGGCTGGTAGACGAAAGACAAGTCAGCATGATAAATAGTCATGGTAGTAGAGAAACTAAGGCGGAAATTTTTCGATAAGTATGATCGCCCATACGCTAGAATGACACGGCATATAAAAGAATTAGGACCTTGAATAAGTTATCGCTGATTTATTATGAAAAGTAATGTTTTATTTAGAAAAATTATTAAGAAACATGTCACTGAAAGGATTGTCCATCGCTAGTCATTATTTTTCCAATCTTTCTGGCAGCATTTGAATTCCACGTCGGAAAAACGACACGTCTTTTGAGGCTAACGTCGAATCGACACATTTTTGGCATCTTCATAAGAATGAACGTGCTGCTCAGCCAGGCCATGTGCCATCGATCGGAACAAGTGATAATCGGACGGAACAATGGTGAATACGGCGGCTGGGTAGGACTTTCCATTTAAGTGTTTCCAAGTAGGTTTTCACTCGTTTTGCAACATGTGGCCTAGCGTTGTCATGTTGCAAAATCACTTTGTCATGTCTCTGCTCATGTAGCGGCCGTTTTGTCTTCATTGCTCGGCTTAAACGCATCAATTATAGTCGATAGCGATCTCCAGTGATAGTTTCGATCGGTTGGAGTAGTTCCTAATAACTACGTTTAGCTGATCCCAGCAAATGCAGAGCAGAAGATTCGAACCATGGATATTCGGCTTTGCCGCCGATGTTGATGCATGGCCGGGCTTACCCAACGATCTTTTACGCTTAGGGTTATCGTAGTGTATACGGTCTCAATAGTCGGTCACGATACGATGCAAAATACTTTTCCTTTTCTGCCGTTGAAGCAGCTGTTCACACGTGACAAGACGCCGTTAGCATTGTCTCGGTTTCAACTCTTATGAAACTCAATATCCTTGCTTCTGAATGATTTCTAATGCTTTCAAACGTTTCAAAACTGTTGTATGATCAACTCGTAATGAGTCTGCAAGTCACAGCTTGCGCCTGACATGAGTCTTCAAGAAGTAATGCCTCAGATTCTTCGTCTTCAAACTTTTTCGGTGAGCCAGGGTGTTCTTTAACTTCATTAAAATCATAATTTTTGAAGCGTCTAAACCAACCTCTGCATGTTGTTTCCGACAGAGCATGGTCACCGTAAGTCTCAACAAGAATTCTGGTTGCTCCAGCTGCAGTAAAATTCCCCTAAAAATACACTTACTTTGGCACGAAATCCGACATGTTTAACCCCGTGAATAAAAAAATGTTGTTTACACTTCGGCGAAATGGCATACTGAATTTCAACCTTACTTATTGTACTACCTTATGAGGTGTTATGTACACTATTTACATTATTCGAACTAATTTTCTCATCTTTCTTGCCATATTTATCACAACGTTTCGGCCGTTGTACGCTCCGGCATTCTTCTTAAGG
This sequence comes from Acanthosepion pharaonis, assembly GCA_903632075.3. Taxonomy (NCBI): domain Eukaryota; kingdom Metazoa; phylum Mollusca; class Cephalopoda; order Sepiida; family Sepiidae; genus Acanthosepion; species Acanthosepion pharaonis. The sequence continues at coordinate 3,037,684 of CAHIKZ030003632.1, read as the reverse complement.
ACACATGACACAATGTATAAAGGCGTTGGTTAGATCCAGTGACAGTACCCAAAGAATTGTGAGTTCAATATCTGGTTAAGGCAGTGGAGAACTTGGAGAGAGTAATTAACAGTAGATAACTGATAACTGACATCAACGAAACGTCGTGATAAATATGGCAACAAAATGACAACAATAGTCCGAATTATATAAATAGTGTTTCTTATAGATGTGTTACAATCTTTAACTATATGCACGCAGTTCGGGAAATGGCATCTTTTGCAAAACAGCGAGAATTTATTCAAGGTCCTAATCCATTAAAGCTAATGAAGATAATGCCCTACCTTCATTAATTTGTTGCCTCAAAGAATATTATAAATCAAAATAAGTTTTATATTTCCCTCTTTAGTTAGTTCTATTGTATTTTTGGAGTCTCGGATTTTCTCTAGATAGAGTTTATATAACACAGAGAGACTCAGAGTGTTTGAAATCCCTTGATTTGGGATAAGAATCAGGCCCTCTCGTCGATATGCGACATTTGTAATTTATGTTTTAAAGCGCCTTTTATCAAACAGTACATAAAGTCAAAATACATTACAAAAATACATCCTCAAGAGTAATTCACATTTACGCAGATGTAAGGTACCTGTTTTCTCATATATATATATATGCACATAAGTCCTTATTTTCCGAAAAAACAATTATTTTTATTTCATGGCTAACTTTCGCTAGATTTCTTAATTAATTTCAGTTATTCCCATATTTATCCAACTTATAAAAAATGTTATCGTACAAAAATTTCGTTGAAAAAAAAATTCAGGATTCCAGCCCCAAACCCAGTCTGGGATGTTTTTAATTTGCTCACAGTGTCGGCCTGATTCCAAAATGATATGATATTCTGGGCTACGGCCTCTAGCAGTAAAATGGAAAAGTGTGACACACTGACATGCGCATTTATTTATAAAGAAGATAAGATATTTAAAAGTTAGAGATGTGTCCGTTTAATTGAAAATGGGTCACACACTGACATTCGCATTTATTATTTAGAAGAAGACCTACAAATTCAAAAATTCTTTTTCAGTTGGTATGTCTGATGATTTGGATCGTGATTACGATTTAAATGTAATAAATTATAACCATGGAATATTAGTGTTTGAGCCTTTTATATTATATTCTTGTACTGCATTATACATTGAGCTCTACTTGGATTTTATCCTCTTGAAATATATATATATATATATATATATATATATATATATATATATATATATATATAAAATTTCTCAGAGTTAACCTGTAGAAAAAGACAATATTTATAAATGGAAAATAAAATAGGAAAACTGTAATAGTTGCGACGCGTTTCGTCCAATGTGGACTTTTTAAGGCAAAAAAAAAACAAAAAAAAAACGAAATGAATTTATTTAAACAAAGTAACTAATAATAACAAAACAAAATGTCCTTAGAAACTGGAAGAATTTAGAGAACGCTATTTTCATACTGTTAACTGAAAATTACGTCAATTACTTAACAGAATTACTACTCTCCCAAACAAATGTACACAACAATATTCTTGAAATTAAAAAAAAAAAGAAAAATGATTGAATCCGTCAGCACAGCAGTAATAACAATATCTCTACACGTGACAGTAATTGACATAATTTTCAGTTAACAGTATGAAAATAGCATTCTCTAAATTCTTCTAGTTGCATTCTTCTAGGACATTTTGTTATATATTTATATCTATGTCTTTTGCATTTGCTTGCGTCTTATCATTATATTATTAACATATATTTATCAATCCAATGACTAGAATCTTATCAAGATTATTCAAACATAGACTTCACGTTTCAAAGGATTATCACAAACTCTAAGCATTTATTATTTCATTTATGATGGAATATATAAAATATGATTATTTGACTCGTTCCAATATATATACAATCAAATCAAAAGAAACAAAATAACGGAAGTAAAAAATTCGAACGTGTATAACCAAACACAGCCATAATTTATTTAACAAAACTCATGAAACGCAAAATTTGTTTGGTCGAATAACACAGTAAGAAAGTAATATGGCGGCTAAAATTACAATTTTTCTTGCTTTTCAGCCATCTTTGATCTTAGTTCGAATTCCAGTCGAACCCATTACATTCACTTACTTGCTAATACTCTCAGGAATCCGCTTCTTTTCTCTCTATCTATGGGTAAATAGCAAGACAGGTTCTATAGCCTTGGATGACAACTGGCCTACCGCAAAAAGAAATGGCAACCTACTACGGGAAAAAATCTGCATCGTCAGTTGTGCATCGAAAGAGACAAGATCGCCTAAGCGTGTGTAATGCATGGCACATAACTGACTAACTGATCTTAAAAAATGTAAATGCAATGTCAAAATTCATCTTCTGTTTTACTAATTAATGTTCTTTTGTTGCTCTCTTTCTCTCTCTCCTTAATATTGTTTAATTTTTCTCATATTGCGTCTAAGTTGCCTTATTGCCTTGCTTGGTGTCGAATAAGTGAAACAAAACAATTTCTAGTGAGTGCTTAGCAGCAAGAGTTGTAAATGGACACTATTTTAAATCCAAAAATTTTTTATTACCTTATATAATAAGCGTTTATAAAATAATAAAATATATTCTGTAATAATATTCCAATAATATTTGTCTTGCGCATGGGGTGTAATGAATCCCAAAATAATGAGTCAACTTGCGATAAATATTGTGAACATTAATAACCTCTCATACAATACGCATTGCCGCGATAGATACTGAGCATTTTATTGGCAGAAATTCTATTTGATCTTTTGTATGTCTAATTATAAAAATTTACGTATATCAATATTTGAAATTAATGTTATTCTATTATTTTATTATTATTTTTTTTCATCATATATATATATATATATATATATATATATTTATTAAAGACATTTTTATGTTTAACGTTCTTTTTATAGATACAAGTATTTAAGTAAAATGTCTTTAATAAATAAATAAATTGTCGGACTTTGTCCATTTCTTAATATATATATATATATATATATATATATATATATATATATATATATATATATGATGTGTGTGTGTGTGGAGTTTTTAAACATTTAAATTACTATCAAATGTTAAAATCTGTTTTGATCTAAATTGCTAAAGCTAGAGCACCCCTCTTCTTCCTCCAAAAAACCGACGTACAACTCTTATCTTTTTACTTCACCATTTTTTTTTCTTTTTTCTTCTTTTTCTCCTTTTCGTTTTCCCATATTTCCGTTCAGTTGACCGATTAAATACGTCAATGCCTTACGCACTCCTTCTTCAATATTAAGTATTATAATAAAATGAAATATAAAAATAAATTTTAAAACTCCCCTTCCCTCTCTAAACTCAACCATGTCTCTCATACCATTCCTCACCACCCCCTATGTCATATATATATAAGCTTAATACTGCCCGTCAAAAGTGTAAATTTTAAATTAATTTTTCGTTTCACCTTTTGAAAGTGAAGTCTGAAGATCCAGAGAAATAAGTTATTACAAATGGAGCCTTAAAGTGGTCTGTTTTTCTTTAAATTATATATATATATATATATATATATATATATATATATATATATATATATATGTATGTATTATGAAATATACATATATATATAGACAAAATACAAAAATTATTTAAGTCATTTTTCTCATAAATAATTGTCGGACTTTGTCCATTTCATAATCTATGATGTCATTTGTTTACATTTGGATGCGCTTTGAGCAGATATGAATGAATGAGAAAAATCATGGAGAATTGTGTTTAAAAACAGTAAAATCGACCATGCTAACCGAACGCTTCTCTGTGGCCCAATCGGTTAAGGCACGTCAGGCTACATGACGAGTTCCGTATAGGATACAGATTCGGTTCCTGTAGGAGGACGCATATTTTCTATAAAATTTCTCGGACAATCAGGCCAGTAAATGTTATTTATACTCTTTATTATATACTTAATTATCTGTATCTATAAATTATTTATATATATACATTCTCAGAGTTAACCTGCAGAAAAAGACAATATTTATAAATTTAAAAGACAATAGGAAAACTGTAATAGTTGCCGACGCGTTTCGCTCGACGTGGAATTTTTCAAGTTTAAACGAAATGAATTTATTAAACAAATTTATAACAAAATATTAAACAAAATTAATAACAAAATATCTTTAACAACTGGAAGAATTTAGAGAACGCTATTTTCAGTACAGTTAATTGAACATTACATCAAGTACCGTCACATATGGAGATATTGCTTTTATTGCTGTGTTGACGGATTCAACCATTTTCTTTGGATTTTTTGATACTGTTGTGTACGTTTGCTTGAGATGGTAGCAATTCTGTTAAGATAGGTGAAATTGGGAAAACCCTGGGCGTAGATTAATATTTGGGTAATATTCAATGGCGCAACTCTCGAGGATTTTTCATGTCCTATTCAAAATATGAGTCAAGCAGCTCAGTTCCTAGGAACCGACAGCCCAGATACCAGAACATATGATTCGATTATAGTGGTGAAGGCTTTGTGAAGAACCAACCACACTTTTTGAAGGGCTAAATACAAAGAGCTGGTGAACTACGTGCCACAAGGTCCCCAAACAACATTCCGCAGGTTTTGAATTAAGAGTTGTCCTCCTAGACCAATTTCCATACAAGGCTATAGAACCATGTCCTGCTATTTATCCATAGTTGGAAGGAGAAGCAGGGGATTAATACGTTTCCCAAGGATATTAGTATGTAATGGATTCGACTAGAATTCGAACTCGGCTCTCCGATTTCTGAATCCTAGCTGCTATCGTGCATCCCGTCTCTGTCTATATCTATCTATCTATCTATCTATCTATCTATCTATCTATCTATATATATATATATATATATATATATATATATATAACTGTATTTATTGTTAATTAGCGGAGCAGTAATTCAATGGAGTATTCATTGCTTTCCAACAACATTAAGACGTGTCTGCATTCCACACATTAGTCTGCGTTTTTATTTCTTTCTATTTCTCATATCATTGAACATCTTTCACAAATTACTTCAATGCAAAAGACATTTCCGTTCTGATCGTTAAATATTTGAAATTTAGTAAAGCAAATTATGTTATTTTGTATATCTCATTTTCTATTGCTGGAAATGGAATCTCATTACTTCAATTTTGGCGTCACTCTTGATTATATTTTCTTTGTGTTTTTCCTTTTTATTATATTCGTTGTTGAGTAACGCCTTTGTATAGAGAACATTAAGCTGAAGCAGAGATATAGTTGCTTCAGTGTCTAACAGTTCATGAGAAACACCAACCGTGGCAAGAATTGTGGTGTGGCTAACGCAGATGGAGGGAATTGTACGAGTCGAATAATATTCTCATCAATATCTGATTGGTTTCATTGTAAATCAGCTCAGAATAAAATTCAGAAGTTCATCATCACTGTGTTCATCGGATTTCAGCAAAAGTTGGATGCGAGTTGCGAGCCTGGTTCGCGTGAATCGGAACAATCTTTATTTTCTTTTTTTTAATCTCCCAAATTCACAAAGGAGCGGATTCCTGTCGCACTCCATGCCTGGTTAAGCTAGTCTCTTTTTATTTGCTTAGTTAATGTGAGTGACTGTCGATCCCGGACTGCTCTCGGCGTTTCCTTTTGTTATAGTTCATATCAAGGTTGCCAATCTCTCCAGTTTTTCTCCTCGCTTTTTTATAGCAGCCTTATATATTTCCTCATTTCCTAATTGATTTGTCCCTCCTCCGCCATCATTGAGTGAGCTTCTTGATATTGCTTATCAGTAGAATACAGCAGCCGCACTTCTTTCAGGTAATTTATTATATTTTTTTTTTAAAAATATATTGTGCACAGAGGATTATTTACAAAACTGTCTAAAATATTGAAAACTCTTTCGCGAACATTGTTTTAGATTAAATTTATATTTGCTTGGGTGTCTTTGGTTTTACAGAATCTCAACACTTGATAGGCTATATTGCGTCAAAACGTTTCTTATTTTTGAGCAATTGTGGGTTTTTATATAGATTTTATAGCCGGTTATTATCTGAATACACTCTTAACATTTCATCGATCCCTGTCTGTGGCCACTCTTCTTCTGGGTCTTATATCAATGACCATTCATATTTTATGTCAGTATTTTCTTTGTAGACATTGCACACGCACGCACGCACACACACATACACACAGACATACACAGACATACACACACACGCACATATATATATATACCTCGTGTAACAGTAAACTTGTCCAAATGGTTTCTTTTCTACATACATACATACATGCATGCACACACACACACACACACACACACACACACATATATATATATATATATATATATATATATATATATATATATATATATATCGTGGAACAGAAAAATTGTCCAGATCGTTATTTTTTGCAAGTTGTCAGATAAGACTTTTAGCAATCTTGGCGCCATTTTTCATGAGAATCACTGAAAACCTTTTGAGTTATTCAGCTAAGGGTGAATAAGTTTTAAAAAGAGGGAACAATAGGGAGGAAAACTGGATCAGGCGGTCACAACTGGAAGAGGGATTATCATGTCAACTTACAGCTAAGGAAATCAATTAAAAAAATTCACCTCAATTCATAAGACATTTGGCACGTGAGAGAGGAGTTTCAGCTATGGCGGTCGAAAGAGCAGTGGAAAAAGACTTGAAAATGAAATTGTACGTGAAACCTGTGAAGTAACTTGTTACTCCAGGACAGATAGTTAGAAGGTTAAAGAGGACACAGATCATCTTGAATAAGTCGGAAAATGATTCTGGAATTCTATATATTGGAATTGTATTTCAATACTTCATTATCTTACGAACCATTAATGATTTAGTAATGAAGAAACGTTTCATTTTCATTTAGGATCGATTTCATAACGATACTTCTGTTAAGATTAGAGACTAATTTTACATACTTATTGCTCAAAGTAGAGTCCAGTAGTCATATAAAAAAACTCGGAGAATTCCAATAAGATATCTTTAATCATTTCTAAGATACAATGTTGCAGAACTTAATAAAAAATTGGACAGTTTACGCCCGGAATATCTATCTATCTACATATATATATATATATATATATATATATTATATATTATCATATATATATTTGAAATGGTGCACTTTATAGGAAATGAATTAAAAGCTTATGAAATGTTAAATAACTTATTTAGTTAGTTGATATATGATTCATATTGATGTATGTTTGTTCTCCACCGTACACTTTAAATTATAGATCCAATCTTTAAAAGATTCTCATCCTTTGATGTTTCAATTACCTCTTCCTTATTGGCGAATGTTTTATTGTGTATGAAAAGCTCAAAATGCCTAAATAAGTGATAATCAGTAAGAGAGATATCAGATGAATATGGAGGCTGAGACAAAATTTCATAATTCACGTTTTCTAGCTTTTGGACACTTGACTGAGAAGCGTGCGCTCGTGTGTTGCCATGAAGCAAAATTGCGCCATCCCTATTCGCAAATCTAGGATGTTTCTTTTTTTTCAATTTCTTGTGCATACCCTCAAATTTTCCACAATACAAGGTTTCTGTTATTGTTTTCCCTTGAGTCAAGAGTGAATAATGAATTACCATTTTGAAAGACCATCATACAGTAACCATTAGATTTTTAAGGTGCAGTGGATGTTTTGTGTATGGTTTTGGTGATTCTTTTGTGTCTATTCACTAGCCTACACTCTTACTTAAAGATTATCCATTTCTCATCGCATGTGATGATTCGATGTAAAAATGATTCTTTTTACCAGATTGTACTTATAGAGTACGTTACTTGACATCGTTTTATTGTAATCATTTTCATTGGGCTTATGAGTAACAATATATTGAAAGAAAAATTGTCTGGAGAGGAAAATTGCCTGGAATAAATTAAAATTTATATATATATATATATATTTCGGAGGTTACTTCATTAGACTACCGGATCAACAACCAAAAATTTTCATGTGTGACAACGTAATATAAGATTTAGGCTGTAGTTAATTCAAAAGTTTATGTATGTATCTGTATGAGAGAGGGTATATACTGATAGGGAAGATTTAGTTTTTTCATGTACATAAGTTGAGCCTGAAAACAAAAATGTCAGTTAATTAGTGACTGATGTCTCTGCATCTGTTCTAGGGTTTTTTTGAGTAGCGATTAGTCGGGTTTTTTTATGGTACCGCCATACCAACCTAGTTCTTTTAACGCGATTGAAGTTTCCATGACTAACTTTTTTTTCAGGCTACTGGGCTGTCAATATATTTGTTTCCACATTAATTATATGTTGCCAGGTTGAGGTATTGGACAACTAAAACAGAGACATTTGATTGGTAAATTATTCTATCTGAATGAAGGTGATGTATTCTCTACTACATCTGTCAAATTCAAACTGGCCCAAATAAAACTGATTTTCTTTTTATTCTAGAAGACAGGTGCAAGCGTTATCTGTTTTTTTTTGTTTTGTTTTTTTAGAGCGCCCTGATTGGGTGCTAATTATTTGTGATTTCTCCTGCGATTGGTTAGATGTTGTGTATGGATATATCAATGTATCACAGAAATTATCAAGTGACAAGAATAATATTGTTTCATGCATTGCTACAGAAAATATTTTCAGTATGAATTTTCATTATTTTTGTTGTATTTCTTTGCATAAAATAGGCTCATAGTTAACATGAAACTTAATATAGTAATCTTGAATTATGAGTGAACACTTTCTCGCTGTTTTGTTTGTGTAACGAGAGCAGAGCTAGAGAAGAAAGATTTATTCTCACATTTACGTTTCTCCCCTTTATGGGAATTGTTATATACATGATATAACAACACCGATAGTTCACGGACGTAATGTAGTAACTGAATGGGAAAAGAATAACAAACATGGTTAGTTCTCAGAGAGTTTTATAATGCTGCGTCGTAAACAAAATTAGATATATACATCTATACACGTGTCCCACACAGAGAAATTATAACACATTTGCAACAAGAAACAGTGTGTAAGAAAGGGGAACATTTCCGGTGGGAAAACTGGAGCTACGGCGGTTTCTCTACGAACCTGGTTAGGCCATGTGATTTTTCCTGTAAGATATACCGCTGTGGGCTAGGGACGTCCTTCTTTTCTGGGCTCAACTTTACAACTGCACTTCGTCAATCTATCTCTTGACGGCCTTCAGCGACCGTCACGTGACCGATGTGAATATCTCAACGAAACGGGAGATAATCGCTATCTGCAACACAACATTAGCTTTATTTTTTTCAACATTTTTGGCTTTTTATTCCTGTTAAGAATTTTCATTTTATATGTAAACATGATTGCATATAAAAAAAATTCATCAGAAAACATTTTAAATCTCATTATTGCATTATAGAAAGAACTATGACATTGGATTCTAACATTGCGAGGTAATATAATAGAATATCATATGAAGAGCAGGTATTTAAATAAACAACATGGCGTCAAAAGGTTGCTATTTTTTCTGTTGACAGCGATACCCTTAAAAGAACATTTATAAAATTTTCAATTTCTCCATTTGTTTTTTTTTTTTTAAATACAACAGGGAAAATCATTCATTTAAATTTATAGTTAACACATTAATGGAATATTTTATTCAATCATTTGAGAACAAATTTCAAGAATGTAATTGTTGTGGTACGATCCACCTAATTTACATAGTGTTGTACCAACCATATAAATATGGGTTGGTACCGGAAGACGGGGGAGAAGGGAGAAGTAAGAAGACATCCAATCGAGAGACTCTGCCCGACTGCGATTAAGTCAACCCATTCTGCAGGAACGGTCTTCCCAAGAATATACCAAAACTAACTGTACATATTGTGTACCTTTTTCCTTGTTTCAATACATTTTGTTTACGTACATTTTGTGTTGTATTATTATTATTCCATGCTTATCCAAGCTTCAACAGTAATATTATTTATTCCTACACTTCGAGATACATATGGTAATTAACATCTATATATTTGTATCCATTGATGTTTAAATAGAATACAAATTCGTTGTTTCATTTTTAATCCACATATACAAGGCTAAAGAGACACCCAAGGTAGAGCATTACTTGATGATGTTATTCAAATGTAAGAGGAAGATGTAAGAAGTGCAGATTATGAAGATAGAAAGACATTTGACATGAAGAGGTTGAATTTGTAGCGACCTG
>CAHIKZ030003632.1:3020000-3025000 GCA_903632075.3 Acanthosepion pharaonis | reverse complement strand
CTTAATGGACTTATTCAAACTTTAGAGCGAAACGGTCCTGAAAGTCTGACAAGAATTTATTTTTGGCGGACACAAATTTAACAAAATAAGATACGCAGATTATCCAATGTTGATAACTGACAAAGAAAGGCAGCTACATGAACCACAACTGAAGTTAGTCAAGGAACGCAAGAAAAAAACAAAACAAAACATCAATTGTAAGAAGACTACGTGCAGTTGTCATAAAGAGAAACACTTCAAGGTGCGAAATATGAATTGGCATCACGAAAATGAACAAGTACGAAAGCTTTAATATCTACAAACGGTTTTAACAAAGGACGGAAAATATGACACCGAAATCCAAAGGAATAGTGAAAGGTACCTGCCAAAAGCTAAGTAAAGTATTAAAATACTGGAAAATTTTGTCAGAAACAAAGAAATGACTGCTGAAATGTTATGAAATATCAGTCCTCCTGTACAGCAGTGAGTTTTACACATAGAAGAATCATTGAATTAAGACAGGAAAATGTTGTTCTACAGGTTTCTGAGAATGCCATGGACTGAACATGTAAATAACAAGGAAGTTTTACGAAAGAATTGCAACGGAAATGCTGTTCATACTTAGAATCAGACCTGGAAATAGATAGGTAGATATGAACAGACTGAAATAGATAGAGACGAACAGACTGAAATAGATAGATAGATAGATAGATATGAATAGACCGAAATAGATAGGTAGATATGGACAGGCTGAAGTAGTTAGATATGAACAGACTGAAAAAGATAGATAGATAGATAGATAGATAGATAGATTTGAAAGAGAAAGAGTGTAAATGTGTGTAACAAGAGAGAGTTCAAAACCTTTAATGGTTGTTTTACAAAAACCGCCTTTAAAAGCTAAAAGTAAGGTTGGGTCTTGGTCACCGGAAGTCGTAAATCAAACCCATAAACTGATCAGAACTCAAATTTCTATTGCGTTCGTATCGAAATCAGCGCTGTTTATTGCCGGATTCACACTGCAGGGTGTAAGTAATATTTAATGCATTCTCACTCATTTTCAGTTTTCATATATGGCAAAAGATGATATATAGATTTTTATAAACCAGACACAATATTAAGAAATTAATAACAAAGTGGAAATAATTTTTGTCTGCCCCGTTTCGCCCTTTAGAATTTTATCTGGCTAAGTCCTAAAGGACGAAACGCGTCACATAAGAATAATTTGCACTTTATCATTAAATTTCCGAACATAATTTCCATATAAATTTTTCGGTTAATTTTTATTTTGATAAAAAAAAAATTGGAAATTGATTGCATTGGTAAGGAGAAAGTTCAACTGAGAAAACCTATCCTGAACTCTTCCTTTGTAGAGCCGACATAACTGACCTCTTCAAATTTAGGGTCAATCGTTATCTATCTGACATATCCTCATAATATGTATTGAACTGCATACCGAATTGAAATTTTCTGTATTCTACTTAAACATAGATTTCTAATGCATTTTTTAAAAAATATTTTAATTGTATGGTTTCTGAATTTGTTTATACCATCGGAACTTTGAATTTATGTATATTCATATTTCTTTGGAATACCGTTGATTTTTTTTCTATGCTTTCTATCTCCAAGTCTCTTTCAAAAGCTATGTTTTTTCTCTTTATGTTTTTCAGCAATGAACATAAGATATGTACTGAACCGATGAATCTGACCGGTTATTTAATTTTTTTTTCTAACCTGCCCAGTTATTCCCGGCCTACGTTTATTTTATTTTTATATTTTTTTCCACTCTGTCCATAAACCATCGTCAAGCGTCTTCTTCTTCAGTTTCTATTAAGAAAACAAATTAATTTTGAATTAGTTTTACAACTTAGCCTTTTATTCGGCCATACCGTTTTAGTCTGGTCTTAAGCGTAGAGAAATAATTTGGGTTTTGTCTGATAACATAGTGAATCTGCCTTTCTTTCTTTCTTTCTTTCTTTCTTTCTTTCTTTCTTTCTTTATTTCTTTCTTTCTTTCTTTCTTAATCTCAATATTTCTTTGTTCATCTAATACATATCTTGGCTATCGTAATATTATTCTCTATTACCATCTTTTTAATTTTAATTCTTATAATAAAATCTATTTTCACTATAAATTACTGACACAGAGAACAATTAAATATTTTATTTCATCGCAGTTATATATAATGTATAATATTTGTAGTGAATTACTTAAGACCATATTTCCATTTCTAAAATGATTTGTCTTTGCAATTTGCAAAAGCAGATGCCAAATGGTAATTTGGTTGAAGACGGCTATTTTAGAATATTCCTATTTTGCTTCATTCCGAATGGTACATTCTGCAGACTTGACAGAAATAGTTCACATCGATGATTTCATATAGATTTGTCAGAATTCTATATATGGCTTTATGGTTCAACGTTTCCTATATAATGGTCATCTACATTCTTCATAATGTTAAGTTTCCCGGTGCTATGTGTTATTGCTTTAGCATATATATGTAACCAGACTTGAAATTGATTGAATTTGTTTAGAACAAGACCCAGATGTTTCCCACCTTTCTCTTTTCACACTGGCTAGCACGCATGCTTCATGCACCATATCTCCTCCTCTTTTATGCGCGATATCTACTTACTGTTCTGGGTATGACGATAAACTACGTCCAATAGCAAGGCCTCTGACCAGGAGGTTTTGAGGAGCGTGGAACCACCTCTTAATTGCTGGTGTTCCCAGGTCCAACCTGACCTGGGGTTGTAGCACCTGTTAGGGTCTCACCTATGGGCAAATAGTTAACCCTCAAACCGGGGTCAAAACACTATGAAAGTGTAAAAATAGGTTTTAATACCAGAAATACTTTGTAAAAAATTATTACCTGCAATACCTTATTACCAGCAATATATTGAAAAAAATATTACCAACTATACGTCTTTTGAAAAAAAATATTATCAGCGTTACATTTTGAAGAAAAACAAATATTGCCAGAAATAGATTTTTTCAGGAAAAAAAACAAAACATTACCATCAATTCATTTATGACGAAAAATATTACTAGCAATAAAAATCATTGGCATTGTATAACCCAATATGGTTAATATGCCGTAAAACAAACCAAACCAAACCAGATATTTATTTAGGACTGAAAAATTGTGCTTTTCCCCCAAATACCTGCATTTTGTTGCTAGAAATAATTGTTGTGCGTTGAATGTTATTAAGATTCTTGAGATATAAAGCAAAAGCACCATATCAAATATGGCAGAAATATTCAATGCCCGGACGAAAGTTAAATTTATAAACATTGAAGATGGATTCTGGTGAGAAAGAATTGTCTAGCACGATCCAATTTTCTGGTAATTGACTGAAAATAACCATAACGTGAGACCGAGGTGTTATGAACTGCTTTCCTGGTGGTTAGCATCAGCCATATTCATAGAAGTCAAAAAGGGCCGTCTATGATAACTAAAAAATAACGTTTTGCGTTTTAGAATCGTTAAATTTTAGAAGCTATTTCTTGCATCAGCTAAAATCAGATTGAATGCCATTTTGGTTACTAGCTACCATATTTATCACACCTGATAAGCAGATTACTTTTTTCTCTATGATGTTCTTGCTTTCAGTATTTCCAATGAGTGTCAAATTATTCAGGCCCTGATTTCTTTAGGTTTTTCCAGAAATTTCATTTGTTTCTTTGAGATTGAAGAAATTCATTCTTTAGTAACACCAGCTCAGTCATTCGCGGCTAGGATCCACTATACCGTGTGCACAGTATTAACCTGTCCTCATTCATTTCGTATACCATTGGTAAGGAGGAAGTCCCATTCAGGCAGCTTCTGCCACAAAAGTCTCCTTTTCTGAAACAGACACATAATAGGATACATCCCGGCCGGCTACAAACTTACCTTCTTTAACTCTAGGATAAACTGTTATCTATCCTCATAATACGCTTCCTTTTTACTTCCTTAAAACACCTATTCTGTTGAGTAAAATAAAAAACAGTATAAAAAACTTCCAGCGTTTCTTTGTTGCTCTGTTTTTTTTTAAGATTTCCCTTCCACGAACACGTTCTTTAGCTGTCATTCTTAAAATTCGTCGGGAAAAACCATATCTCTGTCGCTTCAAGTTACTTCATCTGTGGGATGTGTCCATCATATCTAGCAATACAGAAGATTAAATATTTCACCGCAGTACCACACTCTTTTATTTGTTTCTAATAATATTTTCCTATCTCATCATACTTTGCTTAGTTTCTGGAAACATCTCTCGCTATTCCTATTTGACTTCGAATTCCATACCACTTTTTCATCGTCTCTTACTACACAAACGAGATAATTAAATTCCTGTAGCTTTTCGATTTTGACATCTCCATTACTTAACTCAAATACTGTGCTGCCCATTTTGCTAACAACCATGCATTGTGTCTTAGTAGAGTTAATAACTTTTTTCTTCTTTCTTTCCTTTATTACCTTCTCTAGTAGTAGTTTTAGTTTCCTTTCTTGGCCATGATATTAATACAGCATCATCCATGTATCTTATATCGTTAAGATTATGTTCGCTGATGGATCCTGTTAAGTCTTCTATTTCCTTTAATCCCGTCTTGCTGGATCAATTAGATTCACTGAGAAAACGCATTCTTGTCTTTTTCTTCTTTTGGGCACTCATTGAAAACATTTACTTTTCTTTACATATAATTCAAGATTTTTATAGTATTTTAAGTAGCTCTTTTTGTATTAAATCATAGTGGTGATGATAATATCAGCTGTTTCCTTATAAGGAAACATTCGGCATTCATTGAGCAAGCAGCATGTGCTACTCTCAGTTACAAATTATACTATATTTCTGTTAAAACCATTTTTCAGGAAAATAGATTTCTCATGGCCACTAACTGTTGCCACTCTTTTTGGTATTAATGGGGGCTCATGAACATGGGTAGATGTTGACATTATTTACACGTGACCTATTGATCAGAGTCATGCCCTGCTACATTATTAAAACCTTTTGACCATTGTACACTAAGGATAGCCATCAGGT
>CAHIKZ030003632.1:3012500-3015000 GCA_903632075.3 Acanthosepion pharaonis | reverse complement strand
AATGCTGGTTGTGTAAATTTGTTATTGCATCTTGTAGAATATTATTTAGCTTGCAAATGATCTGATACACAAGTAGACTGGTATAATCACTGAGTCATTTAATGGAGAGATACATGGCTGAATAGGGACCACTCATGTAAATGTGTTGGGCAGGTGTATTCTAGCAAAATGGACAAACCTATGCAATGCATGCCTCATCGAGAGGTACAATCGTACTGCACATGCCCTATCTTCGTTTCGTAAGGACGACACCGTCTCAATTCAAAACCCAAATAGCCATCGGTGGGACATAGCTGGGTGAATAGTAGAAACACTTCCCAACCGTCAATAATAGGATTAGAGTTGCAGGATCAGGCAGAATAACCCTGCAGAATCGTAGGTTCCTAAGGAAATTTAAACCGTCACTAATCAACACCCCTATACCAAGAACCTTGCCTGCCTTCCCTGAGCCGACGATTACAAATATGTGTAGACCATATCAATCTGCCAAAGAATCGGGAAGTGATGGCATTCCTCAATCACCGCCATCAAGAACCAGGATTCCAAGGGTTATTCTGCCTGACCCTGCAAATCTAATCCTATATTGACGGTTGGGAAGCGTCTCTACTATTCGCCCAGCTATGTCCCACCGATGGCTATTTGGTTTTTCAGAGAAATATTTGGGGTGTGTGTTTATAATTGATGTTTGGACAGCTTCATCAGCAGAGTTGTATAACTGGATGCTTGTCTGTCCTGGGGACATGTCTGTCATTCATACAAATACCTCCCACCTCCCAGTCTATTCTGAACTTTCGGAATTATTGTTATGTCACCTCTGACTGGAGCTAGGGAAGTTTAACTGCAAGGGCCTTCGTGTAGCTGTCTGATGTCAAAGGCAAATCCTTTACGTAACTAGCAAAGGAGCAGCCTTTGATACCAGACAGCTAAGCATGTCCCATGGTTGTGACACCTAGTTCTTTGAGGATCTCGCGGTCTACCATAGAGATGTTATCCTTGGTAATGCTTTCCTTTACAAAAGACTCAGAATAAATCCTGGCAGAATCAGGTGGAATGCCAATTTTGATAAGTAGCTCTGGCCAATCATCGGGTCATGTTCGAAGCGCCATGTAGAATATAGTTTAGCTTGCAAGTGGTCTGACACGCAAATAGACAAGTAAAAACTGACCTGAGTCATTTAATGGAGAGATATATGGGTGAATAGAGACCACTCATGCAAATGTGTTGGGCAGATCTATTTTAGCAAAATGGAGCAACCCAACGGGTGCATTAGGTAATCTCCTATAAATGAGGTAAAATTAGCTGCCTTGCTTTTCCAATATGGCACAAAAAGGCAGACATGTTGACTTCTACTCATCTCTTTCAAATGCCGTCTCATCCGTAAACAAGGCTAAAGAGACAAACAACGGATTAGTGGTTTGTGCAATAAACCATCAAAAAAGTGATGAGTGATTAGCGGGCGAAAGACCCAACACACGTTGCAGATACAAGAGATATAATAAATTCGGTACTATGAGATGTATGACATGCTAGGGTCACTTATGCGTCATATGGATAGTTGGAAATCAATTGGTTTCTTCTCTCCCACCTGTAATATTCAACTGCACCAACCGATTGTTTTAAATGCGGCATCGGAAAACAGATTCAAGAAAAAAAAACTTATTCACAGAAAATCCTATATAGAAGAGCTGCTTGATAATGGTTAAAAATCATTTTAAATGATGGTGACTATATAATTGAATTAAATTTAATTTTCAGGAGTAAATTCATTAAGGAAAAAAAGAGTTTTTTTATGACTCAACCTCCTTTGTTTTCTGATCCATTATGTCTTGCTTTTATTTGAACAATTTCAATTATACAAGAGAAGTATCAAAAATAGAATCAGATGCTAACACGTCTGTAATTAATTCCTAGAGAAAGTAATTAATCTAAAAATCATGAAAACCTGGGAACAGTACGCCTCGTAATTTTTCAGGACATAAGCAACCATTTTTGTCAAAACACTCCTTTATCTATATTATCTGTTAATTCCCCTCTCCAAGTTCTCTACTGCCTTAACCGGGTATTGAACTCACGGTCTTTGGGTCCTGTCACTAACAAACGCCTTTATCCACTGTGCCATGTGTCCTTGAGGGGAATTATCAGGAGATAACTGACACCCATTAAACATGGCACGTGGAACTAGAACAGTCTACCCCAGGGAGCGAAATAAAGGGTTCAGTTCAACGTCCGAACCACTTGAAGAAGACCGGAGAGTACAACGGCCGAAACGTTGTAATAAATATGGCGACAAAGAGGAGGACAATAGTCCGAATTATGTAAATAATCACACAACTTTGTATTTAGAATTCCCCTTCTCCTATAATGGCTGCCAGCAATGGTAGGTAGGCTTATGATAATTGTACTCTAATATCTTGTGAGTTGTTGTGAGCATCTACAAGACTACTCATAGAAAGACGCTTAGAAGCAAAGAATCAAAAGAGCGCTGAAATGTTATGTAATA
>CAHIKZ030003632.1:2975000-3007500 GCA_903632075.3 Acanthosepion pharaonis | reverse complement strand
AGAGAAGAGCAAGAGAAATACGAATAGAAGAGAAAATCTTTTTTTTTGAAAACTTAGGCCCGTTTACCAAACATTAATACGAAGTTCAAAATGTACTAATATTTGTCGATCAGCCTAAATAATAAAGGAAAGGTTTTTGAATGTATATTTTCAAAGTAAACAGTCGGTCTTCATTGAGCACATTTTAAAGTGAATTTTAAAGAAAATAATTAAATAAACGTACGTAGATTTATTCGACCGTGGATGTGCGTGTGCTGTCATTGATATCGGCTTCGAATGAGAAACCAGAAAGTCGAGATCAAATCCCAGCCTATTTCGTTACAGCCACTTACGCGTGAAATACTCTTGCGAAAGGAATCGATCTATCTTTTCTCCTCCTACCTCCAACTCTGTGTTCGTATTTTTTCAATGAAGTATGACCTAGTGAACATGTTAGTACTCGTATGTCTATTCTATGAAGTCGTTACTTGCAGATTGACTACAGATTCTCGATTGGGTTTAAATCAGTAGAGATTCCAGGCCAGTGTATAGTACTTTGATTTGACCACTCTGTGTAACGTCTATCCCAGAGAATGGCCGTAGGACAACTAATTGACAGTCTAGAAAATAGAAAAATCTGATGCAATCACAGATGACGCACTATTTTTCAAGGCCATACAAATTTCATCACACACACCGAAATTAGATTCATATTTCTGCCCACCACGGCAAATGACCTAATATGGAGAAAAAATAGAAATCGATTACAGCCTCTCATTCCAGTGGTTTTAATACTAACCGTATGATGAAAGAAAGGAAACAAAAGTGGCTTTTTCAATTTTAATTTGTAGAAAGGGGTATAAGACGAACTGGGTTTTCTAAAGTTGATTGACAAACATTCTAGAGATGACGACTCGGTAAAATGAGCCAAAGGCCTGGGTCACTTGTTAAGGTACATCGGTCCAAAACACGCGCATGAATGAAATACTTCATTCGTGTGAGTCGCAGGCAAAGGTTTTACTGTCTTTTCTTCCACCAAATCTGTGTGACAGCTTCACGATTCGATCCTCCCAGAAATTTGCCATCTTTCCGGGAGAAGAGCATTTCTAATTAGCCTTAAATTTGTAAGGATCGAATTAAGTATAATTAGACACTGAAAAGCCAGATGAATAGACGGGTGTAGTACGACATCGCATCAAAGCGGTACCAATTTCTACGAGGACTCGAAACAGACGAGAGGTGTGGTGTTGCCCTGATAGAAGCCGACACCCTTCCGACTGGCCAATTCCGGACGCATTTCATCGAAGGATGCCTTTTAAACGGGCTACCTGCAAGGATGAATTTTCAAAATTCAACGCTTGCTTTTGCGGAAGTAGCTCATAATAGACGATGTTATTCTAATCCCATCAAATACACAGAATCAGTTTCTTCGGATGTTGACCGGCTTTTAATATGGTTAACAGTGGTTTTCCCCGACATATTTTCACTCAACAATCTATTCTCATCGCCTGTCATCATTCATATGTTATTTCGTTTTTGGAGCATTTCAACAGAGATTCACTAATAAAATTATTTTTTCCCGTTAAATCGTAACACAGGCAGATAGAAATTCACGTATACGATTATTTAAACGATCTTACAATTCTCATATGAGATATGTGATGTAAATTTGAATGGTTCTATATCGCTGTCTGGGATTAGTTTAATCAAACTTTCGAATTGGTTATTTTGGAACGGTCTAGGTCTACCAGATCAATTTCTGAAGCTCGCAGATCTCTTACTAACAGTACTTTCAGCTGTCACTATCTCAATCTGAATAAAGACTACATGTCTTTTTGTTGCTTGTGCAGAAACAAAAGAGCACCAAATAAAGAAAAACGCATTTCATTTTTCTTTATTTTAGCTTTTTAACGTAATAAAAATTCACTTAATATTCATATTTTTCTGATACAATTAACGATCTTCCTGATGTCATCAGTTTCCAAGTAGGCATCTACGCAGACGACATTAATGTTTCCTACCTCAATAGCAAATCTGGTATCGCTGACAAAACTAACCTGGCTGTTGCTCCCGAATAGAAGCTTCAATCTGTAGTTGACTGGGGCAGGAAATGGTTGGTAAACTTTACTGCCTCAAAAACAAAAAATGTCCTCATTTACCCACCATAGAGAACCCTTTCTTCCTCCCATCGGAATGTCTGATGTCCATTTCCACAAGAGCGCCTATCTGCGCCTACTTGGTCTCACGCTCTCCGCTGACTTGAGATGGAACAACTACATTGATTCAATAGCTTCATCTTCCGCAAGGAAAGTTGGTTTCCTGTGTCGCACCAGAAAGTTTATTGCGCCTTAATCCATCCTTCAAATCTATAAATCAACCATTCGCTCTTGCATGGAATACTGTTGCCATATATTGTCTGGTTCAGCCGCTGTTCGTCTCAAGGTCCTCGACAAACTCCAGAGACAGATATGTAATGTGTTTGGTCCTGGTCTGCCATCTCGCCTACAGTCACTTTCTCAAAGACGTGCCGCCGCTTCCCGCTGTCTTTTCTACAAATACTTTCACGGTAACCGCTCCGACTAGCTACTTTCGTTGGTTCCCAAACTACATGAATTTAAACGTGTTATTTGTTTGGCATCTCCGTCCAACCATTTCACTATAGAAACTGTTAAATGTAGCCGTCTCTTCTACTTCATGTCCCGCACTTCCCATCTGTTGAACTCCCTTCCTCTTTATTCCTTCCCTGACATTTATAGTCTTCAAATATTCAAATGTAATATTAATCGACATCTTCTGATGTCTTGATCTAATTCCACGTCCTTCTCTTTGTCCTTTCCTCTATGACACCCCTTTACTCTTTGTTGTGTATGATACACCTAATTTACATAAGCGGACTACCGACCATATAAATATGGGTTGGTACCGGAAGACGGGGAAGATAGTAGAGATTAAGAAATTGAATCCAGAGACTCTGCCCGACTGCGATTTAGTCAACCCATTATGCAGGAACAGTCTTCCCAAGAATATACCAAACTAACTGTAAATATTGTGTACCTATTCTTTGTTTCAATACATTTTGTTAACGTACATTTTGTGTTGTATTATTCCATGCTTATTTAAGCTTCAACACTCTTGCTCCCACTTTCTTCTGTAGTCCCTTGCGTGCTAGTGGCATTTACGCCTTGCTTAGGGTGAAAAGCTTATATATATATATATATATATATATATATATATATATATATATATATATATATATATATATATATATATATATATTTTTCAAAGATATATATATATCGACAAATGTAACATATAGGTAACCTGTCAGAATATATATATATATATATATATATATATATATATATATATATATATATATATATATATATAGTCGACAGTCGAGTTTGGACGTGATAAAAATCTGATGCAATCACAGTTGACGCAATATTTTTGAAGGCCAAATGAATATGATCATACACACTGAAAATAGATCCATATTACTGCACACTACTGCAAATCACCTAATTTGAAGGAAAAATAGAAACGATTACACCTTCTCACTACAGTGTTTCTAAAACTAACTGTATGATGAAAGAAAGAAAACTAAAGCAGTTGTTTCAATTTTAATTTGTACAAGGGTGTATAGGATGAACTGGGTTCTCCAAACAAAATCATACAAGTTACAATATTGTCTTCAAACAAAACCTATTGAAAAATAGTTTAGGGTATAGTTGTAGCTGAATATGTTCTTTTTGTCATGCCAATATCAGTAGTCTACCCATATCTACTGGTTATCCTTTCATTTTTTTCAGATATCCATGCTCAAACCAGAAGAAAACGTATTTTACTTAATAATTGATTCAAAGCGACACTATACCTAGATATAGATATACTATAGAGAAGACAGAAAATACTTGCTGTATGGCGAAAGATGAATGTACCCGATTTAATATAGATAGAAAGATACGTAACGTTAAATAGCTAATCTACAGAATGAATGAATCTTCTATCCAATACTTTTAATATTGTATATATTTTATAATTGTTCAATTACATTATTAGGTTTTGTTCTGAACTTATTTTCAGAAAAGAATGAAGGAGACATGATTATCGGAACGGCTACGTTATGGGGGGAGACAGTCATGAAGTTGTCTCAAAGATTGTGCAATATACTGGAAAAATAGTGATTCGCTTATAGTTGTATATATCTACATACAACTATTGTATTACCATCTGTCTATATTTCTGATATGAGGAATTGTAATTATTTAAATTATTTTCATTTTTCAGACTGTTGTCCCACTCTTTATATTTATATTCACGACGTTTTGTCCGATGTACGCTCCAGCCGTCTTAAGGTGATTGAAATGTCGAACTGAATTATTTATTTCGTCCACTGAGATAGATTGTTCTAGTTCCACATGTCATGCCTCTTTCGGATGTCTTAGTTTTTACCCGTTCACTCAACTCCATAGCTTATTGCTCACCACTGCAGTAGTTATTGAACTCACAATAACTAGAAAAATCTACCCGGGTGGGCGAAATAAAGGGTACAGTTCGATATTCCAATCACAGGAAGAAGGTCTGAGTGTACAGCTGCCGAAACGTCGTAGATATGGCAATAAAGATGCGGACAACAGTCCGAACGATATAAATAATGTAAATAATGGCATTACTGTCTTTGAAATTCATTTTTAAAACCTATGGACTTTTATTCATCATAAAATAAGAAAATGAAAATAAAAGCAGCGAGAAAAGGGCGCCGGTGTATGTTTTATTGCACGAAGCCTGACTTGTATTTGGAACATCTGGGTTGTTGCTATTTCAATGGTTTCTTCTTGTATTTAACATCTTACTGTGATAAATTTCAGCTAATTTCCTTCTGTCTCGGCGATTACGTCTCCAACGATTTTTTTGTTTCGTTGGATATTTTATTAAATTTTTCTTCTATTCGCAATTTTTTTTGGGGGAAAAATAATCTTTTAAACGAATACTTCGTTCTGTTAAATTCACTTCGTTTTCCTTCTTTAAGTTTGTTTCGATTTGTTTTACTGATTTATTCCATTTCTAATGGTTTTTGTTTTAGTTTTTCTACTTCGGATTTTCAGCTTCCGTTTTTCGTTTCTCTCTGGCTTCATTTTCAACATTTTTCTTCTCTTTGATACAAACACACGCAATATTTGCGTTTCTTTGTTTGCGTTTTATGGTTTGTCATCTGTAAATTGCTTTTGTTTTACATTTCAGTCGTGTCCTCTCACCTATTATCACCCAGATTTCTTCTTGATTCCCTCTTTGACACGCATCTTTACTGTCAAACGGATTTGGCTTCTTCAATTTTTCTGATACATTAATTTAACACGTTTTTGTTTTGTCCATTTCAGTTTTGAAAATGTTTACCCCACATTCACGAGAGGATTATATAAATACACATAGATACGCATATATATATATATATATATATATATATATATATATATATATATATATATATATATAGAAGAAAGACATACAAATATACCTGTCTATATCTCGGAAATGAGGTATTATCATTACTTATATTGTCTATATTATTCGAACAGTTATCCTCATCTTCACTGCCATATTCGCAACGATTTGGCCGTTGTACTCTCCGGCCTTCATTAGGTGTAATTTAGAATATATATTCATTCATAAATATTGGAATATTTCTTCATTTGCGGAGTAATTTTTCTGATACAATTTAACATGTTTTTGTATTATCCATTTCAATTTTGTAAATGTTTGACACATATTCACCACAGAATTATATAAATGCACATATATATTCATGCATATATATATATATATATATATATATATATATATATTACTTTGTATGTTTGTATATATATATATATATATATATATATACAAACATACAAATATGCCTGTCTATATCTCTGAGATGAGGTATTTGTTTGACCCACATTCACCACAGAATTATATAAATACACATACATACATACATACATACATACATACATATATATATATATATATATATATATATATATATATATGATGAAATATAGTCTTAAGGTGTGCTATATTTATGGGATAAAGTGCTCAATATCGGAGATAGAGCGTGTGAATATAAAAGTGAACATAGAAGTCAACACTTAGAAGCGACAGTCTGTTTCATGCTATATGCAATCGTCAGGCCATATATATATATATATATATATATATATATATATATACCTGTCTATATTTCTGAGATGAGGTATTATGATTTCTTACATTATTTATATTATTTGAACAGTTATCCTCATCTTCACTGCCATATTCGCAACGTTTCGGCCGTTGTACTCTCCGGCCTTCGTCAGGTGGAATTTAGAATATATATTCATTCATAAATATTACATTATTTCTTCATTTGCGTAGTTCATGCTGATTCTTTTCTCCATTGATAATGGTATGTGCTTTATTATGGATGGAGGATGGTTTTAAAAGTTCCTTCAATTATATTAGAAACAGAAATCAGTCACCTCTATCTAAATAATTTTGGCATATAAAAGAAGCAAATAAAAAACCAAAAGTAAAATGAAAAATAATAAATAGAACAAGAACTTGTAAAACCTGGGATGACTCATACCTACATGAAAAATTACACATTATTAAGCTTCTAAAAAACGAAAATTTATTAAATCAAAGAAAGGAGATAACGGTTTTTTGCAGACACCACCAAATATTCGCCTTCAATAAGTAGCATTTTATAAATGAACATATAAAAAAAAATTTAATCTATTAACAAGTTCAATTAAAACAATAATAAACAAGTTCAATTAAAAACAAAACACAATCGTAATCTTAATGCCATTTTAAGAAAACATCAAAAAAAAAATAAATAAATAAACACCAAAATCTACCGGAACTACGGCATCAATCAGTTAAATTTTTTAGCAATCCCTACTTCAATCAAAGCAATGACCCATTGATAATGAAAAACAAAATCTAAATCGCACCTCCATTTCAAAATTATAAATGAGTAAAACATTCCGTAGCATAGTTATTCCAATCTGATGAGACTGCTACCCGGTCCTTAAGGTTTAATATTGAAATTAAACTTGAATACTGCTGACCAGTTTCAAAGTAATTTCTGTGTCGCGATGAAATCGCATTTTTTTTTTAAATAAAAGAATTATAATCTAGGCTCTTACTTCTGTATCGAGCACTGTTTTTAAAAATAAATACGAAAATACTAAAGAACTTTGGATCATCAATCTAACAGTTCTTTCCTATTATATCAACACACACGAGCACACACACACACACACACACACACACATATATATATATATATATATATATATATATATATATATATATATATATCCAAGGTGGCGAGAGAGAATAAGACCCTATTGCTACTTAAAAAATAAGACTCCCCACCTCGCACCAAAATTGTTTTTCAGTGCTTTTTAAGAAAAACAAAAAAACAAAAGAAGTAATTTTGGTTTAATCTTGTTCACAATTCATCAAATTAACAGTTTCTATTTTAACGAGACTAAGATATTTTTAATTTTCAAAAATGCTGAAATAAGTTTCTTATCACCTAACAACAGGTGAGAGAAAATGGCGTCGATTGATGACTACAGATATTTTGAACATTTAAAATTAAATATAAATATTTTTAAATTAAATTAAGTCACGGAAACTGATAACATTTTCAATCACAAAAAGTAGACATCGTGAAATGCTCCATGTATATCTCGGTTAAAAATTTTCTGGGTGATGTCTGTATCCCGGTCTTAAGAAGGAGTCAAAAATATTCTCCATGGATTTAAGCTTTTTAAAATCAGTTAAAAAAAATAACTTTTGATATGACACTAAAGTCCAATATTTACCCGTCTATATTTCTGAGATGAGGTATTATGTACTCTATTTACATTATTCAGACTATTGTCCTCATCTTTGTCGCCGTATTTATTACAAGGTTTCGGCCGTTGTACGCTCCGGCCTTCTTCAGGGGGTTAGAATGTCGAACTGAACCCTTTACTTCGCTCACCGGGGTAGACTATTCTAGTTCCACGTGCCATGTTTAATGGATATCAGTTGTCAGTTATCTCCTGTTAATTTCCCTCTGGAAGTTCTCCAGTGCCTTAACCCCGTATTGAACACACACTATTTGGGTCCTGTCACTGGATCTAACTAACGCTTTTATCCGCTGTGCTATGTGTCCTTGAGGACATCTGTTTATCAATTTCTGGGTATTATAAACTTAATGCAATCATTTTTTACCAGAGCTCATATTGCAATTTTTGTTGTTATTATCACTTTTCTCTGGCACTCCTTATTACCGGTTCCCATATTGTATTCATTTCCATGTTTGGTCGGCTCAGGAGATTTTTGTTGCTTAGCATATGTGCTGATTCCTTAAGTTTACGAATTTATTGTCAGACAGTCCTCAGGCGTTCCCTATTATTCGGTATCTGATGAGTATACTATTCATAACTGAATAATGCAACTTTTTCTTTTAAATCTCTTCGACTATAAATCCTTTGAATAGGTAAATCTTTGATTTCAGCCGCACGCAATAAAAACATTATCACTTCAGTAGACAGTGCATGATGGCTTCATACGGCTGGAAAGCAAGTAAAAGAATTTTTGCTTGTCGGTGGCTTTCTCTCTGTGACCACCTATTTTATTCTTGACTCTCTTTTTCAGGTACCAAGTTAGAAGAGTAAAATAATACCGGGAAGGATAAAAACCAGGCCTTTTCTGACGCAAGCAAATGAATTTATGCTTTTCGGTGACTTTCTCTTTTACCTACATGTCCTGTTTCTCATGCTGCCTACTAAAATGGGTGGTAGATATATTGCTTTTACTTGCGTCTTTTGAACAATCATTTTCTCTATTACACACCGTAACTAATATCGCTTGTAACAATTATGCTGTAAAATGAAGAAATGGGAAATGTGGCAAGTACAAAGAGAATAGTGAAAATGATCAATAAAATGTATGGCATACTGCATACACGGACCCTTAGCATGTGATATATATATATATATATTGTCATCCATGGAGAGACTGTTTCGCTGTTTCACAGGTCTTCAGTGTGGAACGACATGCAATTGCTTTAACCCGAGACCGAAACACGAATGTTTTGATATTAGTCCGAGATTTCCCCCACGCCATCGGCGAACGGTTGAAAGAAAGGCGAAATTTACGTATTTAAACACGCGAATGACTGACAGTGCTCAATTCAGGGAAATTTTTTGTATATATATATTATATATAATTATTATACATATATATATATATATATATATATATATATATATATATGAAGAAATATAGTTTTCTGGTTTGCTATATTTATGGGATAAGGTGTTCACTAGCAGAGATAGAGCGCATGTAAAATATATATATAACAGTGAACACTGAAGTCAACACTCAGAGGCGACAGGCTGTTTCATGCTAGAACGATTGTGCCTAGCATGAAACAGCCTGTCGCCTCTAAGCGTTGACTTCAATGTTCACTGTTATATATATATATATATATATATATATATATATCATAAATATATTGTAATTCATACTGACACCAAATCGTTACAATACGCATATCTTTATAGTTTATGAAGATAAATTTTATTGAATTATACAGTTACACAAGCATATATGTTTTCTGAGTTCAAATATTTACACTTTAAAAAGAGAGGTGGAGGCAATTAATCTTATTGTTCTGTGAGAATTCGATTCAAAATGAAGAAGTTGAATCCACTTTGATGGCAATTTGATAAATGTGGCCAACGTCAAACAATGAAACCAACGCTATTTCTTATTTATTCATTTGGTAAAATGAAAAATGGATTTCAGTGGAGGAAAAAGAAAAGATGAGTGCAAGTAGAAAGATATAAGTGACTGAGGAATATGTTGATTAAAAGGAAATGAAGATGCAGGTGGCAGTTTCAAGGATGAAAGAATAAATAAAGAGAAAGAAAGAAGAAATGACTGTTGTGGACAATGGCTGATTGCATTTAAGAAATACAGAAAGAATAGAGAATGGGAAAGAAATAATGCAAGTAAGAAAGGATGTACGAAAGAATAATAGAAAGCAAGGATCAAAGAAGGAAAAGAAAGAGAGAAAGAAAGTGAATATGTAGCCATTTTTATGTATGCTTTCTTACAATTTTAGATAGAAAAAATGAAACAGCAAGCAAAAATAAAAGAAGAAAAGAAAGAAAGAAAGGAACAATCAAAGAAGCCGTTATGTAGACTAATTTGTTGTAAAGAGAGAAAGAAATAAATGAAGAAAGAAAAAAAGAGAAAGGGAATGAAAGTAAGCGGGAAAGAAAGAAAATGTTGCTGATTTGTAGAAGTGTTGTTATAACCGAGAAATAAAAGAAAGAAAGCAAAAGAAAGAATAAAAGAAGAAAGCAAAGGAGGAATAAAGACGCTTTATATAGAATACTTGACGATATATAAAAGAAAAAAAGGAAGCTTAATAGAAGTGATTGTCGCAAATGAAGAGAGAACAAAAGAAGGATAAAAAAGAAAGTTATCAATTATGTAGAATGGTTAGCTACCGTTTAGAAAGAAAGAAAGAAAAAGAAAGAAAGATAAAAGGAAGATGAAAGAATATAAGGAAGAAACGTATATCGAGTAGTTACCTACGAATAAAGTTGAAGTTGTTAAGATTGTAATGCTCAGGAGGTAATCCTCTTGGAAGTCTATATTATACAATCGTGGGTATTAAGATGAAGAGGTCCGAATATACCAATGGGATATGAAGTGAATGAGAATGTTATGGAA
This sequence comes from Acanthosepion pharaonis, assembly GCA_903632075.3. Taxonomy (NCBI): domain Eukaryota; kingdom Metazoa; phylum Mollusca; class Cephalopoda; order Sepiida; family Sepiidae; genus Acanthosepion; species Acanthosepion pharaonis. The sequence continues at coordinate 2,996,745 of CAHIKZ030003632.1, read as the reverse complement.
CGGCTTAGCTGTGAGGATCTGAAAAGGTGGAACTAGAGAATGTAGCTGGTTATAACCTTTTCCCATGAAAAAAGCAAATGAAGTTCGAGAGGCCTGCAAATTTTGGTCTGTGGGGAAGGCGTTGTAGGTGGAGAGAAATTTGTCGCCTACGAGGGCGCGTAAAATACTTTGAACTCTGTTAAGGCAGGAAATTAATAATCTCCGGTCCAACATTCCATTTTCTATCTGAACTGGCCCTTGTAAAGACAGCATGGTACGCGTAGCCATGCACTTTCTGACCATCAGTCATATTTTTCAGCGTGTTTAGCAATGGATCGTATATATGAGTCCAACTTGAAATTTGGGGTTAAGTTGAGTCCCAAAAGAGGTTAAATACGAGTAGCCCGCATCAAATCTGTAACCAATCATTGTGATTGGTGGGAATTTATAGTCCACCAAGAGAAGGGTTAACCAATTAGAAGACGTAGAATATTCAATCCGTCGTGTATAAAGGCGGCCATTTTGTTTACTCTCTCCGAATGTCCAGTGCCAACTTGTCAGGCGAAAGAACAGAAAGAAGAACTACTGAACTACGCTCTGCTACTTTACCGGGATATCAACTGCCAACCTGAACTACGCTTTCCTACTGTCTTCGAAATATTCACTGCTAACCTCTGGAATCTATACTTAAAGACGACCGTCATCAGGAACTACACCTTCAGGTTGAGATGAAATGTTACTAAGTTTTTGATGTATTGAAAGATACAAGCCAGTTTTCCACCATTGTGCCGTGAGTGGAAGGTCAGATGAGACATCAGCCTTCAAGTTCTGGTCCGCTTGTTTTTTGGAGGTGCACCCATAAACTTTGACACCATCTGCATAGTTATTACTAACAAACTGAAAATGTCCTTAAGTTGATAGTTAATTAATGTAGAAACAGGGTAGGAACGTGAACAGAACACTAAGAGAAGTCTACGTTGAGTTCATGAGTTCGAGATGAATGGCTATTAATAAGGTCTTCATTGACTTACCTCAGGAATGTCTTGAGCATTAAAAGGAATCTTCCAGAGATCAAGAATTTCCATAGTTGGAGAGTTTGGGGAGCATCCTTTTAAGTCACACCTTGACAAACTGGCAGGGCACAATCAGGCTAAAGCATCGGCTTCCATGATAGAAAAAAGGAATACTTCGTTTCTAGTCGTGAGGTATATTTTCGTTAGTAAGAAGTTCTCCATTTCTATACCAGTTGATAGTAATTTGACTAAATATTCCCCACTGATCTTAGTAAAAACATAAAACTAATTACATACTATACTAAATTTAACACACCCAATTTAATCATACACAATAACCTTTCTCCGTCAGCAATTGTTTTGGAAAAGACCAACATGGCATATCAGTTTAAATGCCTTTTGTGAGAGAGTGTATCTCTGATTAAAAAAAGTACATATGGTGGCTTGACAATCATAACATTATCAAATCATCTAACAGTCCATTTGTCGGATACAACTCTCTATCGTACCACATTAAAGGCACATTCTTGTCCAACTTCACAATATAGAAAAATACTTGTTGACTACTCCGATATACTACACCGTAAAACTAAAAATAAAATTCTAATTCTCGACGCCTTCTACACCAAAAGCAAACAAATAACATTGAACAAAATTTATTATGATTATAGTAGTAATGTGTTAAATTGTATATGAGATGACTAACATTTAACATCATTTTGAAATTTACCATGTTGCAATTTTACTGTCTCTGGTTATCGCCCTTGGATCGGGAACGCTTGTTTTCAAAACATCGTAACCACAACGTATAATTTTTAAATAATTATACCAGGGCGCGTTCGAGGTTGTTTTCAAAATCACGATTACCACTGTTATAGTTACATGAAGTTTGTCTTTACAATTCACCCCCAGGATGATCTCGGAGTAGATCGAAAGTACTTGGGTTTTCTTGATGAATTTCAATTTAATATTATGAAGATAATTAGTGAATTAGAAAGGATTATTATAAAATAAATAGACATAATATGTCCATATTATTTAATGTATCATGCTTGTATATATATATATATATATATATATATATATATATATATATATATGAAAATTTCTCAGAGTTAACCTATAGAAAAGACAATATTTATAATTATAAATGACAATAGGAAAACTGTAGATATTGCTGACGCGTTTCGTCCACATTGGACGAAACACATCAGCAATAACTACAGTTGTCATTATATATATATATATATATATATATATATATATATATATATATATATATAACATCTAATTATATAGAAAGCGAGAGAGGGAGGAGAAATAGATATCTCAGCATTATATATGATTGTGTGTACATGAATGTGTTCATGTAAACTCATGTGTGTTCATGTACAATCACTGAACGGGATATATTTAAAATACACGTACTGGCTATACAGCAATATCAACATCTACATAAGGCCATTAGCGATAAAAAAATAATCTTAAAGTAACCGTTTGTAATACCTGGTTGATCTTTACACCTACATATGAGAACATAGATATATATATATAGATAGCCTAACGAAATTCATATGCAAACGAATAATATATCCATCTTATAACACAATTACAGAAATATGCAGAAATATCTTAAAATATATCAATATTAAATTATGTGCGCACTCATTGACAGTCGCATATATCTATAGACGTACAATACATATCTATTATTTCGCATGATCATTTAATTATCAAATATGCGATTAGATCATGTCTCCTTGTCTCTAATTGAACATTTCCCATTCTTTAACAAATTTTGGATGTCAGTCGATTGATAAGATTCATTTCGTAAAGATAAAATGAACATTAATTAATATCAGGCTGATTTTTATTGATCTCCCCAAGAAATGACGCAGCGAATATTGTAAGAAATCAAAGATTTTGTGCTTTAAAAAAAAAAAAAAAATTATCGTCTTTCCTTCATTATTCTTATCCTTATATCTGCTAAGCTAGCAAGTTCAAACATTTTAACAAATTGTCTATCCATATTTCCTGTCTCTGGAATGAAATATCTCTGAATAACTGCAAATGTAAAAACGTGATATATATATATATATATATATATATATATATATATATATATATATATATGAAGAAAATATACAGAAAAACAAACAAAAATCTTAATATATAATTATGCTGTATTAATGTTATTATAAAGTCAACGTCGGACGTTTCGGTCTATTTTAGACCATCATCAGGACTTATTTATAAAAAATTATTAACATTAGAACATATAAAATTCAACATAAAAAAGACGATGGACATAAGAGCACAACAACTGTCCATCGTCTTTTTCATGTTGAATTGATGATAGCGTTTAGTATGGAACAGTCTGTCGCCTCTAAGTGTTTACTTCCATGTTCACTTTTATATTTACACACACACTATCTCTGATATTGAGCACTTTATTCCATAAATATAGCAGACCTGAAGAGTATACTACTTCACACACACACACACACATACACACACACACACATATATATATATATATATTTCTATATATATACATATATTCTATATATATATATATATACATATTATATATATATATATATATATATATATATATATATATATATATTATGGTGTCCTCCCTCTAAAGAGTCTATGTCGCTGGGTCATCCGATACACACTAGCTACTCGTGTATACACTTCTGTTGTACTTACTGTTTAATATATATCTGCAACACTTATTTTCTTATTTCTTAAACTATTTACTTGGACACAACATATGTACATATATAATTTTTATTATAAGAGTTTATAATAAAAAGATATTGAAATCGCTACACAAAAACGTTCATGTTTCAATACTTTGATTGTAATTCTTCAGGCCATGTTAAGTAACTGGTGATTAAATCGCAACATGTTTTTATAATCTCTTATAATAAAAAATAATAATATATTGCTCTACTTTGTATTGAGCACATTTTTAAACTATGAACTGTGGAATATTAATCTATCTGTTCTTTTCGCTCATTTATATATATATATATATATATATATATTTATATGAAACTGTAATTGTCTTTCCAAACCAAGATAAACTACTAAATAAATGATCATAACTCATCTCAAAATGCAGACACAAAAACGAAATTTACTTGGTTACTTAAAATCAAAAACTGAGAAAGGAAAAGAATAAACGAAAGCAAATAAATAAAAAAATAAACAATAATAAGTAAATTAATCCAAATAAGTAAATAAAAAAACAAATTAACAAACCATGTACTCACATATTAACAGAAAAAAAAAGATATTAATAGAAGTAATAACAACCAACAATAAAATAATTAATAATAACTAATAACGCAATCAACAGCACTATAAATAGCCAAAAAATAAAAAAAACAGCATTCGGACCCACAATTATTCCCGCTCGATCGCCCTTACATTAATTCAAAACCGTTAACGCATACCAAAATAACCGTTAGAATAATGCAATAGACTACCCACAATGCAATAAAATAAACTACCCACAAAGCATTACTGATCTGTATATATAAATAGCCGAGAAAAATCACAAAGCACATGAGCCTACGATTGCGTTTAGCATGAAACAGACTGTAGTCACTGAGTGTTCACTTTAAAGACCACTATCATACGCTCTAATCCTGATATCGAGCACTTTAACTCATACTTATAGTATAGCCATGGTAGTATTTTATTTCGCGAAATCGATAATTCGATTTCGCTTCTTCGGAGCAGGCGGTTTCAAAACAATGAATGGATTAAAAAATTCTTCCATTACTCAAACAAAAACGGGATTAACAGATGTTGTGTTTTAAGATAAATCCACAAAGTAAAAAGTGAAAGCGATAGGTATACGTCCCTAGGAGATACGATAGTAGCAGCGTTGACCTCTCGTTTACTGGGCAAGAATGGAACAAAGAAAACGGAAAAAGAAAGGGAGATGGGAACTGGGGAACGTACACAAAACCCTATATCTACATACATACACATTCTCCTACATACATATATAAATACACATATGTGCTTACATTCATACACATATTCGCATCCATCTCCACATCTATGTTTTCATGTAAATGTGTTTACACATACGTATATACACACACATATATAAACAATTACTCACATATTTATCTATTTGTATTGATAATCACTTATGCACATATTTGACGAATACGTTCCTAAATAAGTATTTAGATAACTTGTAAGATGTCCTCAAATACATTATTAAGCGTATAACTGTAAAGGGGCACTTAAGAGTGTTTTCCACCAAGTGTACCCAGATATATGCACAAGGCGTAATCTATGCCCCTAGCCGTGAAAGAATACAACATATATCCCACAAATACACACCTGTACATGTCTACACAGACGTTGGCGCACTTGCTTGCATATCCATAAATATATGTACTAACAGAGATACAATGGCAAAAAAGTCAACAGTATGCTTGTGCATACATATACATGAAGAAGAGAGATGTGTAAGCAATAGATGGCCAAGTATGAGGGTTTTTGTAAAGTGAAGCCACATGTGATGAGGGGAGGGGAATTACATGAAGGTCATAGGTGGAAATTCTGACTGTGTGATTTATTACTTGTTGGTATTTTATGCGTACGAAAGGGTAAAACAAAATGTCTCTCTCTCTTTATTATATATATATATATATATATATATATATATATATATATATATATATATATATATACCAATATATCTATACATATACATATACATATGCACAAATACATGTGAAAACTCGAAAACACAAGTGTGAGTTAATTTTCTTTAAAATCAATGTTATTTTAGAAGTTCAAAGCGATTCTTATGTCTGCATTTAGTGACAAGCCCGTTTCGTTGATTAAGTAGTTCGTTGGTGTTTTAAAATTTGATTATCAGGATTTTTCTTTGATGCAAAGATCACATCTGTCCCTGAAGTTGATGGGGGTCCGGGTCTTACATATGATCCTCCATTTTAATTGTTATAGATAGTAAGTTTCATATCATTTTTTATATGATTAACTATAATTAGAACATGTTTGTTCTTTTCTCTGTAGAAATATATTTTAAAATAATTAGTCAAAAGTAACGAACTGAAAATAAAGAAAGAATACTTACACACTTACACATTTGGTCAAACATTTGGGTTCACCATCTGGATTATATAATTAGTAAGTTTCATAGATTTGATTTCATACAGATAAAAAGATGAAATTTTTAGAGAGGCGTTTATCTAAAATTTAAAGTCTATGACTATCAGATAGCAAAACAGATAAACCGAAAATGGAAATATATATATATATATATATATATATATATATATATATATATATATATATATATATATATATATATATATATATATATATATATATATATATATATATATATATATATATATATATATATATATATATATATATATATATATATATATATATAAGGTATATATATATATATATATATATATAAAACAAGCATGTGGAGTAATGGATAAAGACTTGGATTGAGTAATCGGAGTTCGAATTCCACTGAATCCATTACATTCACTTACGTGCTAATACCCTTGGGAAAGGTGTGAATCCTCTTCTTCTCCTTCCAGCTATGGGTAAACAGCAGGACAGACAGGATTCTATAGCCTTGGCTGGTGACTACTCTAGGAGAAGGATAACTCTGAATTCAAAAACTGCGAAGGGTCTTTTGGGGACCATGTGGAACGTAGTGCACCAAGCCTCTGTATTCGGCCCTTAAAATAGTGTGGATGGTTCTGCACAAAACCTTCACCACTATAATCAAACCTCATGTGCTGTTTACTAGGAAGTGATATGCTTAACCCTCATCCGTTGAATTCGACGGGAGAGTCGAGAGAATATATATATATATATATATATATATATATATGTGTGTGTGTGTGTGTGTGTGTCTGTGTCTGTGTTATTATGTGTGTGTATCTTCTTTATTGGTTTAGTAGTATTCTTGGTAGTGGATGCGCATATATATTTGTGTGTTTGTTGGATATTGGCTATATATAAGGAATTGGATATGATGTCTTAAATATAAAAAGATACTTGAAACATTCATTAGTTAACCTAACATTTTATTCAATTTCTGTCTGCTTCAATTCCCCTCGGCCAGTGTGAGCGTGTGAGAACTTAGTTCACTCAACTTAACTTCGTCCTTAAATTCTCCAGGTGGAATATCTGGAGCACTGGCTGAATTCTCTCCCAGGCACCTATGTGTATTACGAATCTTTGCCACTCTCATAAAACCGTCCGCAGATATGAGATCACATGCTTCTGCACCCGGTGGCCGGGATTAAACCCAGCTCAACCCACTGGCTGCCCTGTCTTCTTTAATGATCTAATGTTCTTGCATGATACTACATATCTATACAGATGATTTGATCATAATGCAGAAGGCATTTATATAACTAATTACACTTTTTTAAGAATTGATGATCTTTGTCCAGCTGAATGTCTCTTGACATGTCCCTGCAGTTGTTGGGTGCGTCTGCAGGGTAATTATAGAGATTAATGTAATTTACCCAGTGAAGTTTAAACCTTTGGAGCACGTGAGCCAATCAAATATATGGAAATCTATCGAAGTTTCCCGTAAGTAGTTTCATGTTAACCATGAACAAAACAGTTAGGAATTGCCGTATGTTGCCATATGTTCCAGAAAACAGGGCGAATTTGAAAAGAAGCAAACGGCCTGGAACAAAATGTGTGCACAAAATGTATGAAATGTAAAGGACTCCAGTTTCGACCGTGGCTATTTGAACATTGAACAGTAAACACTGCACGCTATTGCAGTGCAGAGTCTGCTTTCTCGGAACACATCTGACATGTGATATCTCTCTCTCTCTCTCTCTCTCTCTCTCTCTCTATATATATATATATATATATATATATATATATATATATATATACTCAATTGGCAAAAACAACGGGTTCACACGCGAGCAATACACAGCATAGAAAGTGTGTGTATATGTGTGTGTATATGGACAAATGTGTTTACTATTTCGTCCTCATAAGACAGTATGTATGTATGTATGGAGAGTGAATATACATATACATATGCATGCTGACAAAAACACAAGAAAATTGGAATAGATCTAAGAACACACAGGGGTCATTAAAAGATAACTCCTTCACCATTTCTGGGACCAATCTTAATTGTTTTATAACCCTTCTCGCTGACTTTTTCACTGCCAATTCAGGAAGACACACAAAAAATTTAACATCGAGAAACATAAGAAAAAATTAATTATTTTTTAATAATATGTGGAAATCTCTACGCTTTGCCTGATGACGGTCGCGAGACCGGAAACCCGTGTTGCAAAATTATGGAAAAGCTTAATTTAAAAAAAAAATGTACATTACAACCAAAAAAATTTGCGGTTTTTCTCTTTTTTTAATATATATATATATATATATATATATATATATATATATATATATAATCTGCAGATAGACTGTTTCCCTCTGTCACAGCTCATCAATGCTAGACATCTGATTGCCTCAAACCGGGTTCGTAACTCGACTGATTTGGCATCAGTATGATGTATCAGCGCCCAGTAGAAAGGAAGGCGTAATTTTACGTACTTATTCTTTGAATATACACGCCAATGACTGAGAGAACTCAATTCATAGGAGAACCGTGCAGTATTAGCAGTAGTCTCCATTGTTCATAAATTCCCACTTTCTCTCTTCAGAGTGCTCGACTGGAATTAAATTTTCTGGAGACGTATATAGTGTCATCCCCAGAGAGATTGGTTCGCTGTATCACAGCTTATCAGTGTGGCTAGATTTCCGATTGACCGAGAGAGATCAATTCATGTAAGAGATTGCAGTATTAGCACTAGTGCTCATTGTTTACATATTCGCACTCACTGCTTCAGAGTGCTCGACCGGAATTAACTTTTCCGGGGACATATATATTATCATTCACAGAGAAATTGTTTCGCTGTATCACAACTCATCAGTGTGGCTAGATATCCGATTCCTTCAAGCCGGGGTCGAAACTCGACCGATTTGGCATCAGTCTGTCATTTTACTTCTGAGCTCTCAGCGCCAGGTAGAGAGGAAGGCGGGTTTTTACGTACAACATTCACACGAGAAATCGCCAGTCAATCCGAATGTGTTAGAAACATAAATCGTTTGATCAAGGGAAACGGAGTCAGTCATAAAAATTTTAATGGTGACGTTGTAGTACTAATATTCATACTCCCGCTGGTAGATGAGAAACTCAAAGAATTGACTAACAGGTTTATCGACACATGAGTTGAATTGTGATATGATTTGCCTGTTCGTAGTTCTTCATCTGCAGGTGTCATTAATTTTCAAGTTCATTTGTTTGCTTTTTTTGTCAGCATTTCAAATATGCTGTGTATGCTATTTCAATTTATACCCGAGACAAAAAAAAATTTCGAGAAGTTGCAGCTTCGCAGATAAGCACCCTATATTTGAATCCCCTAAAATCATTCTCCTCTTAGTTTGAAATTCTGTGATCTATCGATGCCACAGCTACACTAACTCTTTACATATTACGACAAAATGAGTCGTATGGTTGAATCTTTTTCTGCAATTAAGTATACTTATCTTTCGATTATTTTTGGACGAAACCATTGAATAAAATTATATCTCAGCTTTTTTAACATCTAAACTTATTGTAAATGCTAAGTCTGGCACAGGGTTGCGTATAGGCGCACTGTGTCAAGACACAATTTTATTAATGTTTGTTATCTAACGACCAAACTTCATTTGGGTTACTTTGTTTATTTGATTCGTTGTATCGTTGAAGATCGTGGTTTCTGTCAAGAGAGCAGTAAAATTGATCGTTCAGCTTGAACGACTTTCCTCTTTTGTGATGGCGGAGAAATGCAGATGACATAAGGTTTTGCTGATGGGATGAACGTTTCACAGCGTTTCGGCGAAACTTATGTTGATTTAAATCACTTTAGACTTTAATTCGGTTTCCGACCAGAGTCACTTAATTAACCGCGTTTGTCTAGCGTTTTTCCGACAATTAACACCTGCTCATGGTCTCATTGGGAACGCTGGCTTTTGTTCAACGTTCGTGTGACAAGCTGTTATAAATTCTATTCAGTTTGCTAGCCTTTACACAGAGGTTTACACAAATAGCTTAACATAAATCGTAAACAGACGGATCGAGTTCGTGGTTGAGGTGGATTCATATTTCTTGCTCGCTGTTCGAGCCTATGAACTTTTAAGGTGACTTCAGATTTCTCTGAAGATTGGCGACTCATTACATTTTTAGCTTATTCTTACGTTTAACATTCCAGGAATTGTTTTAACAGAAGTCAAAAACTGTTATGTAGAATTCCCAAAGCGCATTAGAATAACGAATGATGCCTTTCAAAGCCCAAATTATGTACCATATTGCTCTTTTCGTCGATGGATATGGTTGGCAGCAAAAAATAAGTAACACAGCGCCGCTCATGGATAAAACAACCAATGCGCGGTCGGCACAGGAGTAGAATAGTTCTGGTTCATCTATCGTGTGGCATTTGCATTTTTGTCTATTCACTTTGTAGCTCTTTTCCCCCGTATAAAGAAACGGAAAGATTTTGTCTGAAATAAAAAAATGACTACATTATTCGGACTATTGTCCTCATCTTTGTCGCCATATTTATTTCAAAGTTTCGGCCGTTGTACGCACCAGCATTTTTCAGGTGGTTGGAACGTCGAACCGAGCGCTTTATTTCGCTCGCTTGGGTAGACTGTTCTAGTTCCACGTGCCATGTTTTTGATGGATGTCAGTTATCTCCTGTTAATTTCCCTCTCAAAGTTCTTCACTGCCTTAACCTGATATTGAACTCACACTCTTTGGTTCCTGTATCTAACCAACGTCTTTATCCAACGTGCCATGTGTCCTTGAAGACATCTGGGTATGAATTTCTGGGTATTATAAACCTAATGTCATCAGCAACCATTTTTACCAGTTTACCAATTTTGCTGTTATCAATGCATATTTTACTTATATAAACAAAGTACTTTGCTTATATTGCAACTTTTTTGTTATCATTGCTTTTCTCTGGCACTCCTTATTACTGGTTCCCATATTGTATCTATTTCTATGCTTGGTCGGCTCAGGGGATTTTTCTGGCCTAGCATATGAGCTGATAAATATGACGACAAAGATGAGGACAATAGTCCGAATAATGTAAATAATGTATATAATACCTCATCTCAGAAATATAGACAGACTATAAAAAATACTACTGATCATTTATATACACATCAATCTTATATGGCAATGTGTGTTGTTAGCCATGACGTTAACTACGACGCTGAGATACGAGGACGTATTGAGATGGGCAAAGACGCATTCCAAAAGCTAGGCAGAGTATTGCGAAACGGAAGGATTTCTTTGGCAACAAAGAAAAGAGAAGTGAGCTTCTATGTGACATCCTATACGGTAGCGAATGTTGGACGGTCTCCGCAAAGATCAAGACGATACTCGAGGATATGGAGGTATGCTTCTACAGAAGGATGCTAAGGATATTATGGACGGATTCTGTGATGTCTTGAAGAGGATGCAAACAAGGAGGAAGAGGAAGCTGGTACATGTAATGGTGAAAGAAGAGCTTGTGGAATCTGATACTCACAGGTCAAACAGAAAGAGAGACAAGAGAAAGCAGCGCATGACATACCGAACGGGTTTAAGCAAGTGGATGACAGAATGTGTCCTGAGGGAACTAACAAAGGGACAAAAGTTATTGAGAGCTACAATGATGGATAGGAGGAAGTGGAGAGCCATGATCGCCTACGTCCTGAAAGAACACGGCACATAAAAAGAAGAAAGAATAAGAGAGTGAATGCTGGACAATTTCCTTAAACATTCAAAGGAAACTCGGGCCAAAAAGCATCTAGTTCTACAAAAGCACCGGAGAAGATTTATGGAAAATGGCGGAAAAAAAATTGTACATAATGATACAATTGAAAATTCTGGGACACCTAATGGGGAAAGAAGGCTTGGAGAATTTGACACTCAGGGCATACTTAAAACTAACTAGCTTGTCTAAATGCTTGACAGAACGCGGACTGGGAGGGAGAGTAAGGGAATAGATATTGTTTAAAGGTAGTAATGTATGGCCTGCCGTGCTCACCTCCATCCGGAAGTGACACAATACTTAAAGCAAAAATATTCTTTGCATTGCACTGAGCTAAGCTAATAGTAGTGCCAATGTGTTTCATACTTGAATGCAATCTTCAGGCCATGTGTGTCGTATTTTAGCTCGGTAGTTTATATATGCGGGTCAATAGTGTATTATCGGTATCAAGGTGTATTGTTTTATCCGAACAGTTAACGTGTAAGCAGTAACCGATATGATTTAAATTATTCTTGAGGCTATTTACCAGAAAGAATTTAATGCGATTATTTATAGATAATAAAGTGGAATTTAATGCGATTATTTATAGATAATTTTATAATTTTACTCATTATTTACTATTGATTACCGAATTATTTATTGTTGGATTAATATTCAACAATAAATTACATTTACTTGTGTTTATTTGAGCATTTTTGTTTGTTAATTACTTAATTTTTTGCTTTATTTATTTCTATTTTTTGTTGATTTTATTTTACTATTAGTTATTTTTCTCGGGGAGGGGTTATCTTTCAGTTTAAAATACTGTCTTTGTCTGAAGTAGATAATGTATATATTTTCATTTTTTCATAGTGGAATTTTCAAAGGTATTCTTTTTTTACTTTTTGTAACCAAAATTGTTTTCCTCTCTGCATTTTGAGATAAATTTAGTAATTTGTTTTGGTCCGGAAAGGTGATTAGAGCTATTTTCTCCTTCAGACAGATTTTACAGTTTTGTTGTTGCAGGCTAATGTTGATTATATTTTTGGTTTAAGTTCGATTTTGTTTTTAATTTCACAGACAGGTTTACAAAGCGTATTTACTATTGGTAAAATAAATTTTATAAGCATAGTTTATCCTTCCAGTTTCCTTCAGGTTTTCTGTGTATATTTTTATGCGTTATTTGCTGATTTTATATTGTATTCGCGTATATCATTTCGCAAGTAATTGCCATTTAAAGGACATTCGTTCTTTGCTATGTAGTTACAAGTGGATTTGTTCTCTGCTGGTGGTTTGTTGGTTTTTTCCAGTTGTACTATTCATTATTTGTGGCATATTTTTAATCGCTATCACCCCTGCAATACAGTAAAGCCACTAAAATTCAAGGAGTTACACGGTAAGTATATTTGTGCACAATTCCGAAAAATCCTTGTTGAAAACACAACTATACTTAAACATGAAAACAATAAACAAAAACTAAAAAATTCTTGAAGCTATATACATAAAACAGTTGAAACCTAACCTGAACAAAATAAACTATGAAATCTCCACAAATATACTTAAATGCCGATAATTGATAACAGAAGCCATTGGTTTATACCAACGGCTTTCCATACTTAATACTTCTCGTTTTCACTCTCGTGTGGTCATGTGTGACGTCACGAGCTGCGATGTGATTTTCGCTTCCGCGTCTCGTATACACGAAAAAAAAACTGACTATCATTATTGTTTTGTCCGTGTATTGTTTAATATATTGTAATTTAATTGTCATCTTTGATAATGACAGATGTAAACCGAAAGCTTAGATAGGATTAAAATATGTATGAATATGGTGATTTCCTTTCGTCTTTCAGACAATATGAAAGGAACTTAAAATAAATAGACAAAACTTGTCTATATGTCGCCTCTAAGTGTTGACTTCTATGTTCACTTTTATATTTACACACGCTCTATCTCTGATAATGAGCACTTTATCCCATAAATATAGCACACCTTAAGACTATATATATATATATATATATATATATATATATATATATATATATATATATATATATATATATATATCATTAAGGGTTTGCTGCATATTCTCGTTTCTACCAGGAGACACTTATTCTTCAGCAAAATGGAATCTGGCGTTTTGTCATTTATTCATTTTAGAGAAGAGAGTTGGGAAAACCTCAAGTGTTTTCTTTTATTGCATTTTTATGAGGTGATGGATGATTTTAGATTATATTTGCAATGACAACACCAAATATCAAGTGACATATGTATGTGTTGGTGTGTATATGTGTGTGTATGAGTAAACGATTGCGGAGGATTCATGCTAAGTGCATATGTCATATTTGACTGGATATTAATCTGAGCGACACAAGAATAAACGTGCTAAGGGGATTCTGATGAATTAAGCAGAACTACGCATTTTTTATTATGTATTCGCCATGGTCCTTTTCTAACGAGTGTTTTCTTCTTTTATATGCCATAGGCATCCAAATTTCACATGATTTCATTGATTTTATACTTCTTCACCATCAAGTTATATTCGAAAAGGAAACCTTTCAGGATGACGATACATAGATATTCAGTAACATTCTTTTACCACTTTTCAAAGAAACAGGACTCAAGATAAATCTTTCTTAAACGGAATCTATGATCTGGAATTCTAATAGAAACGCTGACATTGCGTAGTTTCTATCGATCAATCAAAGATCTGCTTGTGGAATTAGTAAATATTAAACACTTCAAAAATCACGTTGCATGGATCAGTTATAAAAATAGTATAAGAGATAAAGCAATTAACCAAAAATATAGGGTGGAATCGGGGTTGTTTTGCCGAACATTCCAAGTTGCTACAAAAATCAAAATATTATTATTATCACAGCAGAGACCTGGTGTTTTTAAATAGTCTCACCAGTAATAAGACTCATATGGATGTGATAAATGTCAGCAAACTCATACAGAAACAGATAATCTCTAAGCTGTCTGCAAAGACTTTCTCAAATCAATGATTAAAATAGTTTAGAGAGACTGAAGCCAGTACATTACCGAGGATCATACTTCCTTGAATCTTGGCAACTGGCGTTACAGAATCACAAAGTATTCTATCGAATAACAAGAACATCATCACTTAAGGAATTTCAGCAACAGCAACAACTAAAATCAACAGAGAATTTACCTCGAAGAGAACGTAACAATATAGTCAAGTTGTTGGCGTTCCACACTGCATCAGACAAAGGCTTTGGAAGGAAGCTCCCATCAATAGAGAAAAGAGCGATAACAGCTACTGGACTTCACTGGTCAATTTTTAAGGTGGGAGCCCAAGCTCGTACACCCGGGATAGGAACAAAAATTGCCCATAGCCCGAGCAACCGTCGGTTGCGCTGGCCTCAGTGAAAGCACCTATCCCTCTCTCTAGTGCAATGAGAGGGTGCTTTTCCCCAGTGCTGGACATCTCTTAGTATAGTTTTCCTCAGTTGCGCCTCTGTCCTTTGACGGAGTCGCGCCTGCTTGCACTCTGCCCAAGGACAGATACGCAACTGATAATTAATGTGTTACAAACTACCCGAAAGAGCACTTTACTCACTTGCAAAGACTATTTTCCTAAAGATTGTTTTAATATAAATATTTTCTAATTGCCAACCGATACTAGTACTGACTGCTAGGTCAATGGATACCGCATATTTCCACGCCAGGAAACATCGGCTAGAGTTCCTACCTGCAATGCTATACATGAAACTTCATCACAAGGGCATCAAACGATAGGAAATATTTGTAATAGTGTGGACGTTATACAGAACTATCAGTTAGTGTGCAAACTTTGCATTTATCCATTCTCTGAAAATATGTAAAAAATAAATATTTAATCAACACCGCTCATTTATGTAGTATGGCAGATCTATACAAGGTTTCTGAGAGATATGCATCAGAATCAGTTGCAAACATTTCGTGTCTGATGCTTGACAAATCGTTTTCCAATTAGAGCGTGTCTCTGAAAACATCTACCATATATTGCCAGCAAATTCCTCCATTTTTTCTCATTGGCATCTACCGTTGGGAAAATAAAACCAATGAATTTGTGCGGAAAATGTTTGAAAGTTTTGTAGTCCACCAAGAACCTCTTCTCGCCACGGTCAAATCGAGACAAATGCCGTGGATTGGACATGTTACAAAGTACGACAGCCTGTGCAAGACCAGCATGCAAGGCACCGTTGAAAGTGGATGTAAGAGAGAATTAAAATGCAAAAAACCGCAAAACAAAAACGTCATAACATTAGCCATATTTGCATTAAGTGCAAAATCATCAGGTCATCAAATAAAAAATTTGTTCCCGTGTAACTTTGCCTGGGTTCTTGCAAAAGGTTTACCCACCTTCAGTTTTATCGATCTTTTCTTTATGCCAAACCTAGGGGCTTGGAGATTGAAAGTGGTCTTGATATAGCTATATATATATATATATATATATATATATATATATACTAGCAATATAACTGGTCTTCGACCCGCTCTTTCTGTACAGGGAATTTTTGCCATTCAATTGGAGTAGTTTAAGTTTAAAGTCATCCCACCGAAAATCAATATTAGTAACAACAATTGGGTCCAACTAAGGTAAACCCCAAAATGGCCCTGAAAAGTATTCAACGTATTTTTGCGCCCTCAACCTTGTTTTCGCCTCAGGCACGGCAGCAGTTAAAGAGGCGTTTCTCCTCAGCAGTTGAATACTTTGATCAACAGTTTCAGCCTCACGCGCAGCAGCATTTGAAAGGACATTTCTCCTCAGCCGTTGACTCCTTTGATTGTCATTTTCAGCCTCATGCGCAGAAGCGTTCAGGTCTGAAAGTCGATGATTACGGTGATCTTCTGTCTCAGTGGCTCTGGTTGAAGCATTCTCGGACATGGTGGCAGCGGTTTTGCGATCTAGGCAAGTTCTTTTCTTTGGTGGCGTCTTAGGCAATTATGATTTTCAAATGGAATTCATGGGCAAATACCAGAAGAGAACGCTGGAAAACTAACAGCGACCACTAAACTCGAATAACTGTAGGAAAGTTTGGAAAAATAAATCGTGAGTAATAAAAAAAGCAAGCTTATTTATTACTATGGTGAATGCAATGCAAAAACTGGCAATACAATAAAAAAAAAAATTGGCAATGGCTATAAAAGACAATGGAAGCAACGCCTTAAAACTGTAGTAGTAGGCTTTATGTAACGAGAAATGTAAAAACATTTGAGAGAGATTGAACGGTTTGCCAAGAGAAGGGGAATGTGTAATTTGGACTCAAAACCGGCACTGAAGAATTAAAAAAAAACATCGAAATCGGATGAACACTGCGCAATCGTAAAAACAATATCTAAACACACACACACATACATACACACAAAAATGTTTATTCAGTCCCACACACACATTTTGAGAGTTATATAGATGGATATTATTACTGTAATAATTTAAACTATTTATTTTTTATTAAAGTTTTTTATGAAAGATATATATCCAAGAACAGATAACTAAAACGATGCTGAGAGTTATAATGGACAGGAAGTAGTGGAGAGCCATTGTCCTCAAAAGTTTGGGTTCAAAACCGGTACTGAAGAATTATGTATCAAACAAATCGAAATCGGATGAAAAGTGTAGAAATGTATAAGCAACATCCGATCACATCCGACACACACACACACACACACACATTTTGTGAATTATAGATATAGTTAGCAGCCATAACCAGCTTGTCGATCAGAAAATCGCAAATTAGAATGGAGCAAAAACAGCATCATATTTAGGTGTAAGAGAATCTATCTTCTTCAATTACTTTAAATGCAGTTACTGATATAAAAGATGTAGTTTCTATTTATTCAATCGAAGTTAGCCGAAGACATGAAGGGTTTAAAACAGGCGATAAAAGGACCCAAATCAGAACGTAATTATTTTGGAGTTTTTGAAATTCGATTTGTCAGTGTGCTATAAGGAATGTAAAATAGGATACATTTATAAAGCAATTCTTAAGTTTAATGAAAATTGGTTGAAAGTTCAACTAAAAATAAGAAAGGAACCCTTTTCGCTATTTACGCGGGTTTTTACGATATGGTTGGACTCAATTATCAAGTTAAATGTCTGTTAAAAAATCAGCTTATTGTTGGCTACAATTAACTGAAGTTAATATTATTGCTTGAAAACTGAGGGAGTTTTTAGTTTAAAATTTGTGTTGAAATGGATTCGTTTTTGCGGTTTTTCGCTAAACGCATTAGCGTAGAAATAAAAAACGATGTATCGTTGAGCTCGTCATGATGTACGTAACCTACATGCCGAATTTGAACTAAATCGGAGGAAAAAAGTTGAATTCATCGAATATTGATCAGGGTTTGTCGATTATTGTTTTTTTTTTTAATTATCGATTTTTTAGAATAAGAATCTATCTTATGCATTGTACAATGTATGTACCAAGTTTGGTCAAAATCACACAGACAGACAGACATTCTCTGTTTTATATATATATATATATATATATATATTGGTACTGAACAGGTTTTTGTTCTGTAAATATTATCGATTTCGCATTATGAAGGTAGTGATCTAGATTTTGTAATGTGTAAACAAGAGCAAACGCTTCCTTTTCTATAGTCGATTAGCGAGTATGTTTATCGCTTTATCGGTGAGACAGGTAATACAAGGGGATTTTCTGTCTCTTTCACTGCTACTTCGTCAAAATAAATTTGTGTCAGCCACGCGTCCGTAGCTGAATTCGAATTGTCTCTATCGATTTTATATGGATCCGGGTAAGCGAGGTAATTCTGAGAGAATTGGAAATCTTACCAGGATTCATCATTGGTGACCAAAATCTAAACAAAATAAGACACGTAGATGACAGTGTACGGAAAGGAAACAAAAAAAAATACTCCTACAGAAAGTAGCGAAGGAGAGCGAGAAGAAAGGACTAAGTATAAACTAAAAGACATAATTCATGGTCATCAGATGAACCCGAAATGCGATCAGGAAACTAAAAATAAACAGGTGTATAAATTTAAATATCTGGGCAGTGTTCTGAGAAAGGACGGTAAGTGATAGTGATAGTGATTTTCCAAGAGTAGCTTAAGTATGGCACAAGGGCGAAAGTATGGGGCACCCAGTGAGGGTCGAACTCACAACTCAGTCATAATTGTTCTAGTGAGACAAGCTTGTTAACCCTTACACCACCTCGAGGTGCCATGTACTTTTATATATGGTGATTTTCCAAGCGTAGCTCAGATGTAGCACAAGGCCGGATGTATTGGGCACCCAGTGAGGATCGAACTCACTACTCAGTCGTAATTGTTCTAGAGAAACAAGCTTGTTAACCCTTACACCACCACGAGGTGCCGTGTACTTTTCTTTATATATGGTGATTTTCCTAGCGTAGCTCAGATGTGGTACAAGGCCGAAAGTAGGGGGCATCCAGTGAGGCTCGAACTCACTACTCAGTTGTAACTGTTCTAGCCAGACAAGCTTGCTAACCATTAAACCGCCTTGAGGTGCCCATATAGGGATTTTCCAAGCGTAGCTCACAAGGTCGAAAGTAGGGGGTAGCTAGTGAGGATCGAACTCACTACTTAGTCGTAATTTTTCTAGCGAAACAAGCTTGCTAACCATTACACCACCTCGAGATGCCCCAAAACGGTAAGTGATATGCTGAGATGCGAAAACGTATTGGGATGGCTAGACACGCATTCTAAAAACTAGCAAAGTATTACGTGACAGGAAGATTTCGTTGGCAGCAAAAAAGAGTACTGGTCTCCTACGTGATATCTGTCCTCCTTTAAGGCAGAGAATGTTGGACGGTCTCCTTAAAGATGAAGAAGCTACTCGAGGTAGCTGAAGTACTGTCCTACAGAAGGATGCTAAGGATACCATGGACCGAAAATGTGAGCAGCAATGAGGTTTTGGAGAGAATGCAAACAAGGAGGAAGCTTATATTTCAGATCCGGTAGCGGCAGCTGAAATTTCTGGGACATTTAAATAGAAAGAAAGCTTGGAGAATCCGATATCCACAGGGTGGATAGAGAGAAAACGAGACCAAGGAAAGCAACGCGTGACATACCTAGGTACCTGGGGTTACGCAAGTGGGTGACAGAACAGGGTCTTGGAGTAGTAGCAAAAGAACAAAAGATTGATAACTACAAGGGATAAGGGGAAGTGGAGAGCCATGATCGCCTACGTCGTGAAAGGACATGACATAAAAAAGAAGAAATAAGCGAGCATAGATACTGAACTAAGTTTATCTTTTAAAAGATCAAAGGCTCGCTGTCAGCTATTTGTCCACTTGTACCTGGCATTCTTGTCAACTGAATTAGTGGGTCTGCCAGTGCTGAAAGATTCCTAATAAAGCGCCTGTAATATGAACACATTCCAATAAACCCTCGAATTTGGGAATAGGTAATGTTTTAATTGCCTTTACTTTATCCCTATCAGGGTTAATATCCTCCCTATTTACGGTAAAACCTACCTAATGTATCTATTTCATAAGAAATCACATTTCGCTAGACTTAACTTGAGTTTATGCGTACATACCTAGTTAAATACATTTTTATATGCCGTAGAGCAGGGGTTCTTAATCGGGGGTAACCATACCCCTTGTGGGTATGGGAACCAAATGCTTTACGTATGGGAATCGGTTTCTCGGTACTAGCAGTTCCTCCTCCCGTGTTGTGTTTGACAGATTGCACAAAAATAGCAAATATCTCACTGGCTTAGTAAAAGTCTGTTTTACGTAGTCGAGATACTAAAAAAAAAACTTGCACGTTTATGTTTTCTTCCCTTTTCTTGTGTAATAAAACTGAATTATAACTGTATTTTGCTTTCAGTAAAAAGAAATATAATAAAGTTACCAATGCTTATAGTTTTTTTTTATGTTCTATTCTTAGCAATTCATATTTAAAGTACAGTAAATTCAAGTGATTGAAATATTTGGAAGACATATTGGCAAATAATAGGATTGGTGATAATTATTTCGACAGTCAAGTGAAGGGGGTATAGGACCATACTGGACAATCCATTGGGGGGGGGGGGTCTGGAATCATCAAAAGGTTAAGAACCCGTGCCTTAGATGTTCTTGCTTTGCCGTGGAAAAAATAAAATATCGTCTATATACGCGGCCGCATAATTTACCATCCTATCTAAAACAAAAGACATTAATTCCTGGAAAATAATAGGTCCATTGTTTTAGTCCAAAAGTCATGCAATTAAAATGAAAATATCCTGTGGGGACCAAACGCTGTTTTCTCCTTATCTCGTTCATTTATCTCCACTTGCCAATAACCCTGATTTCTAATCTAATTTAGAAGAATATGTAGCGCTACCTAAAGTTGCGAATATAACATCAATAACCGGTAGTGCTTATGAATTACTCCGAGTTATTCAATTTAAAGAACGATAGTCAACACCAAAACGTTTCGTTCCATCCTTTTTCTGGGATAAACAAAGGGAAAAGACGAAAGGTTTAATGATTTTTCGATCCCCTTAGCATCCAACATCCCATCGACGCCCTTATCTACTTGATCTCGGAGTATAAATGGGGTACCATACGTGTTCTTAATTGGACGATGGTTACCAGTATCGGCCCTCATTTTCACCGTATCAGTTCTGCCAAGATCTTTATCTGTAGCCGTAAATAAATCCTTATTTTTTTTCTAATGACTTTTGGATGGGAGCCCTAAATTCACTGGGTACTACGACATTACTGATATCATTATTATTACTACCACAACTACCACCACTGGACACAATATCGACGTGGACATTTGGAGAAACTCTACCCACTACCTATACCCTTCAGAGCTTAACGATTTGATTTGTATTGTTAATAACAACTATTGGTATCTTACTATGGTTACTCGTCCTTATTAAGGCATTCGACATTTAAATACCTGGGA